>CM055893.1:17487178-17664678 GCA_029582165.1 Portulaca oleracea | reverse complement strand
ATTATATTTGGCATATTGTAATTAACTTTCTTTCAAATAATAATAAAATTAGTTGTTTAATAACAAATTTACAAATTAAAATTAAAAATAATAAAAGAAAAAACTCATAATAAAAAATTAATGAACTTCGGGTACTTAAAACTTTCGATTGTGGTTACGGTTTGAGTGTATGACCGACCCGCAATTTCGAATACTCGAAAAAGTTGTACTTGAAAAATTACTCAATTAATTTAGGTATCCGATCCTTAAACGCCCTTACGTTTTAGTAGGTGCAACTCTAATTAATAATTTTCTATATAATATTTAATCTAAAAAATATAATATCCAGTGCACTATACAAAAAATTTATAGAGACACAAAGGAACCAAATGAACATTTCACCTTCCACAGTAACCGCCACTCAAGGTTATCGGGGTTCCAAATGATGTCATGGTCCGATTCTTAGGGCAGCAAGAATGTCATGGTTGACGAAGGTGATGTCATGGGCCCTAAGGACCTCCTTGGCTTCTGTTGCTGAGGATACGTCGACAGCAAACTTGCAACTGAGACTAAAGATGAGGTCGTGAGATTGGACAAGGAGATGAAGCGAATTGAAGGAGTGGAAACTGAAATTGATGGTGAAGATGAAACAGAATGGAAAGATGTAGAAGAAGAGTGGAAATGCAGAGGACGTGTGAGTGTGAGTTGATAACCAACTAATCAACTATATTTATGGTGGCATTGGATTTACACAATTTCCTAAAATTTAGGTAACTGAATAATTGATTCAGAACTGCTAAAATCATAATATTAGGGGATCTAATATTTAAAATTCAAAGTTTAATTAGTATAGAGTTAGTTATAGGATTAGTTTTGGCAGGATATTATATTATAATTGTTAATTAGGATTAGTTACAGGAATAGTTTTGGCAATATATTATATTATATTACAGGGATTTACCGATCGAGAGATATGGGAAGTTATTTTCATAAATTACGGAGGCGGGTTATCCATATTATTTTTTAAAAAATTAAGATATTTTATATTTATATTATATTACAAAGATATTTACCGATAAAGGGATATGAGAAGTTACCTATATTATAAAAAGTAATGGGTCCTCGCTTCTAGTCGCTTCCCTCCCCCAATTCTGCTATCTCCTTGCATCCCGCCAACTCCATAGGCGAAATTTGAATCAGCACATGTCTCCGTTGCCAGTTCAATTCCAAAAAAGAATCAAATACGTATAATTAGTTCCAAATCAAATATCTAAATTCTGTTATGCATATGAAATTTCCATAATCACATCTGCTTCAGCTTATCACTCATAGCAGTTAGTTCTTTAAAAAAATAATTTTCTACTCCATTCAGTCAAATTATGATATTCCCGTTATAAATCCACTTAGGATCAACATGTATCTGCCGCCAAAAAACCATTAAAAAACATTTTTCCTCCAATCGATTATGCACATTCCTAATCTATATTTTAAAAAAAGTCAAATATCTGTTATCATTTATGCATAGGGAATATCCAAATCACATATCTATATTCACTTATGCATATAAAAGTTCACGAAATCTAATATACTTCGTGGTATAACCGACAAACAACCATTAGATTTTTTTTTAAATCTAGTTAGTTATGCACACTCCTATTCCAATTAAAATTGCTGCCAATTTATCTTTACAAATAATATTTGAATAATAATCATATTCCCACTAAAATTGTTGTCTGTTTTAAACCACATTGTTTTCTCAACGCGTAATCTTCCACTTTCAGTCATCTATTTCCTTTTACTCATCACTTTCGTCAATCATCTTACATTCCCACTTTCAATAATATCCAAGTTAATGTTGATATTGCTTTCCTCGGAGCTTTATGGAAGTTGTATTGATCACAAATTATCATATTTTTCACATATATCATTAACTAATCCACTATGTCAGGTTTCATCTAGAACCAACAATCTGATTTCGGTTACTCGACCCACCTCTAATCAACAAAACCACCTCAGTCAACTTTTAATCCAGTTGTCTCTCAATATACAATTTTGTGAGGTGTTTGTTCCTTTCCCTGTACCTACCCTTATTATTCATGCAAGTAATAATTTACATGTTATAAACATGCCTATTATGCAAAAATACACGCCAGCCACATCTCAGTAGACAAATTTGTGGGGTTTGTGAGGTATGTGCTCCCGTCCCTGTATTTTTCTTTACGTACTCCCTATGGTTTAGGCAAGTAGGAACTTACATGTTATAATTTGATTACTATGCAAGGATACACGACAACCACATCTCAGTATACAAATATAACGATTATTATTTTTAACCAAACACACAACTATTAAAACTTTAATTAATTAGCCACATCTCCTTCCATTCTAATATTTTTTGTTAGATTTTCCTCAATTTCTATTTACATTTGTCCCCTAAATTAACACCTGTTCGGAAAAACGGAAAAAAATAGTTTCCATAAATTAGGAGACGGTTATCCATCTTATTTTTTTAAAAAAAATTTAAGATATTTTATATTTTGAATTGAAGATTGAGATTTAATTATGATGAAGATCCGACGACTGTTATACCTTGTTGCATGAGAATTGAGTATTCAAGTAGGAACTTACATGTTATGAAAGTTTTTTAGTTAAAAAAAAATATTTGGACAATTAATACTCCCTTCGTTCCATCTTAATTGACACTTAAACTAACTTTTTCTGTTCCAAAATAATTGTCACTTTCCATTTCCTAATACCTAATTTAATTATTTCAACTTTAATAATTATGTTAAATTTTTATTTTTCAATAAATAAAAAATAAGTATGTAGGTAGTGTTGTTAGTTAAACCTTGATATGTGTGAATTTTTGAAATATGTCAATTAATATGGAACCGATGGAGTATTTTAAATAAAAAAAGGACATTGTATTATATCCAAAAACATAAAAAAAGAATATAGATATGGACGGGCGCGCGGAGCACGGTTGTCCCGGGCTCACCGGCCAATTCTTGCAAGCGCTAAAGCGAGGGAAGGCCCAACGGCAACGGGGAACAATTAGTGAGATGGAACTCCTATCTCTCCCTTCATTCACAAAACCTCCTTATCATCTTCACTGCACCATCAGCTGCCTCAACTATGGCGGGACCCTGAAAACCACTTCTCCCACCTCCCCATCGTCCTCATTCAAATGGCCGCTAAAACCGTCAATCGGCACCGCTATAACTGCCGCCTCACTCTCACTTGGTCTCCTCTTATCTTCTCCTCCTCCACTCTCGCTCGCTCTTGATTCTATCCAACCTGAGGTCTGTCAAGATGTCGAGGGAGAGTTTGGGGATGAAATTGTAACGCCTGCGCCCAATCTGGGGACCAATGAGGGGATTGTCCAGGAAGCCTGGGAGATTGTCAATGATACCTTCCTTCATACTGGTCGTAATCGTTGGTCTTCTGATTCTTGGCTTGTAATTTTTCTTTCTCTTTCTTACTTTTATCTATTCATCCTGGAGTTGATGCTACATTGTGTTAGTTTGGCCACTTAGCACTCAGGAGTTGGAATTGCTCATGAATATCTGACGATGAAAGGCTCTAATTTGGATAGTGGAAAATGAACGCAACCGTGTAATAATTTTGTTACGGAGAATGAAACAAATCCTTGTTTAGGAGAAGAACTAACAATAATTTTGTTTAATTGTTCTGATTTGAAGATGGAAGCGCCCAAAAAATTACTAGGGTCCCTATTATTTTCTGAAAACTATTTTGAAGGTCTTGTAACCGAGAAACTAATTATAGGTTCATTAATTATCATGGTACCTAACTTTTTGGTGGTTGCTATTATAGTTGAAAAGTGAAAACTAATTATTAGGTCTATGTAGAATTCATTTCTCAAACTATTGATAAATGGGCAGTGCAATTTGCAAAAAATAATTATTTAATAACTATACTTTAGTCTTGTCATATGGAAATTATTGATTTTATTATCATAATAGCACAAACAAGCCGAGCCAACTGAAAAGGAATTGCTATAACTTTATCCGCTGAATGAGTATTGTCGTAATATTACGATTGGCTTGCTCTTTTATGTGCTACTTTTAAGGGTTATACTTCTTTGTAACTGTAGCACAAGAAGGAAGATATATTGAGTACTTCTATTGAGACTAGATCAAAGGCTCATGATACCATTCGAAGGATGTTGGCAAGCTTGGGAGATCCTTATACACGTTTTTTGACTCCTATGGAGGTAATTACGTATATGAAATTATTTATACATACACTATGGGTGTTTATAGGAAATCATGAACTGTACTCTTCATTTCTCATGTTTGAAAGTGTCTGAGTTCTACCTACCTATTTGTCATGCTATTAATTCCTTGTTTTGGTTTTGTTGCATTGCAATTTTGTCGTTAGAGATCAGGGGAAAAGTAATGTGAATTAGGGGGGGGGGGAGATTAAGCATGGACAAAGAGCAACCTAATGGAAGAGAGAATACATACGATAGCAAAGAAAATGTGTTTTTTTGGTAAATCGTGTTTACCTATGGTATTGAAAAAAGGATTAAACCCCTCATTTATGTTTATGATATGTGAACCTTCCTAAACAACTTGTTGGAAGAATGGAAACTAGCATAATGAAAACTCAAGTAAAACCGTAATTTTGTGAGTCTCCTTATGGTAAAGCTTGAAATAAACCACAAATGAAATATCTTGGTTTTTATTATTCAGGACCCTTTATATAAAGAAGTTTTGGTGGCATAACTTCTATCTTCGCCTGTGTGACTGTTAGCTTAGATGGTAAATCATTTTCCGATGTTTACCATGTTTATGTACTGGTGGAGACTATTTGCATATCTTATGACAGATCTTAGAGTGATTTATTGTCCTCACGTTTTCAATCTTAGGCTTTCACTCATGCATTTTGATCAATTTTTTATTCCATGGCATGTGAACTGTTGAATAATGACAGTTCTCCAAGATGGCAAGATATGATATGACTGGGATTGGAATAAATCTTAGGGAGATTCCTGATGATAATGGAAACATTAAACTGAAGGTGCTTGGACTCATACTAGATGGCCCAGCTCACACTGCTGGCATTAAGCAGGTAAGTGTTATTGCCATCTTCATCTTCTTGAGTGATATCTGTAGATTACTTATTTGTAGTGACGAGTTATAGATGGGGACAATTTCATGAAGTTGATGTATGATTTAACACTTTACTCTTGAAAGACAAACAAATTTACATATGATATTTTCTAATTATTTCTAGTTCAATATTAGTTTGGTATATTAAATTTGATTTCCAAAATCTCTCTTTTGTCATGCACTCAACATTTTACGTATAATTGTGTCAGGAAATTAATAAGATCAAAGAAAAAGAAAAGGGAAACAAAGGGGAAAGTTATTCGTTTGGTCTCTGAGATTCATTTGGGTAGATTTGAAGCGCTTAGAGCCTAAGGTTTCTTTTTTTATTACAGTGTGAGGATAATTTGCTATAAAATTCTGGTGGGGTAATTAGTTAATGTTTGTATGTGTGGGATGAAGATTGTTTGGATAAAATTGCCACTAAACTTTCCAAAATAGTCAAAATGCCATTGACGTTAGAAACATTCACTAATTTCCACGAATCTTTCCTACTTAGTCAAAAATACCCTTTTAACTTTCTAAAATAGTAAAAAATGCCACTAACTTTAGAAACCTCCATTGGCTGATTGGGGGGTGGGTTTGGGAAAGTTAGAGTTTTTTAGTTTTCTTTTAGGGGATTTTGTAATTAATTCCCACTCAACTTCATTCATTACCTCCTACAGTAGGTAACTATGAGTTGAGTCGTTGAGACAGTATTTTTAACTAAATTGGAAAGATTAGTGGTAGTTAGTAGATGTTTCTAAAGTCAGTGACATTTTTGACTATTTTGGAAAGTTTAGTGGCAATTTTATCCAAGCACTCTTGGGGTGAATGAGAACATTTATAAATTGCTTGAGAAATACCTTTTTAGGAAACGACAATGAGAAAGGGTCATTTATGAATTAGGGAAATTAGCAAAGCTAATAGTGAAGAAACTATGAGGGCGTTTTCATCGAACCGAAAGAACTAGCATGATGCATTAGCACATCACAGTCATGAGGGCTATTCATCAATAAGATTAAGTACACACTTAGCCAATTTTGATGTTGGAAAAGCACCTTTCTTCAACCGGAGTTAGTGAAAGGTCAAGTGCACACTGAAGTTCTATTAATGTATCTAGGAAACAACGCAACATTGGAAGTACCCATTTTTGCCTGTGTATTTTCTCTTCTTGGGGGTCATAGTTTTGTGATTCTAATGTCAAAAGTTGTATAATCAGGATTTGTGTGCATACCGCGACGTAATGTCGGAATTTTAAGAACCAATTACTCTCTAATTTGGGGCAAGGTAAAATTGTGTTTCTTGCATCTTCCTGATTGTGTTCAATTATTTATCTTGGGAAGTCTACTTTGAATGTTTTTAGATGTTGGGCTACTTTTTCTTTTGTTTTGTTCTGTTGTCACTTACGCATACATCATTCTCTTTGTTGACGTCAATAAATTGTTTATTTTCATCTTCTTTCTATTAATGATAGTAGAACTATAGGTTGCTTGATTACTTCATCTAACCTGTAATTTTCATCCATATGGCATTCTCATATAAACTACTTAGCATAGGAAATGCCTTTAACTTTTAATGAAGAAAACTTGGAAGACTTAGTTCCTCTATCTTGCTATTAGGGTGATGAAGTGTTGTCAATTGATGGAGAGGATGTGAAAGGGAAATCAGCATTTGAAGTGTCGTCCATGTTGCAAGGTCCAAGTGAAACTTTTGTGACCCTTGAGGTAATTATTCTAGTTGTAATGGAATTGTAATGTGCAATATGCAAACCTATCTTCACTGCACTGTTCTCCCATGGATCACGACAGATTAAGCATGGCAGTTGTGGTCCAGTTCAATCCATCAAAGTTCAGAGGCAGCTAGTTGCTCGAACACCTGTGTTTTATCGGTTGGAACAAATTGACAACGGTGCAACCTCTGTTGGTTATGTGCGTCTAAAAGAATTTAATGCACTAGCGAAGAGGGATGTAGTCACAGGTACATGCTATATACTTGCTATAACATTGTGTTACATACATCCAAGACAAATATGTGCTGCAGTGACATAGTTGGCCATCTGCAACTTTTGCCTAAACTTCCCTAGCATTGCATCCAATATTTCATATTATATTTGTCTTAATGGTATTTAAGCAAATAAGCAGATGACAAAGATTGGGATGACATGAACACACTTAATGCATTATCAAAACACCCCCTTCCCGCCAAAAAAGGGTAGAATATAACACATAACTAGGCAAGTTTGTCTTCTATGCCATTTTGTCGTTTCATACTACATAAATGAGAAAGTTACAATAGTATCTTTATTTTATATTTCCTTCTTTTTTTCATTTTGCAAATTGGGTAACTCCGAATATAAAGCTCCATTAGGATATTATCTTAATGGGTTGATGGATATAGTTGCTGTATTGAATATCCGTTTTTGCATACTTAAATGCTATAGTCCCTACCCGTTCAAGGTATTGATATTTTCTAAGTGCCGTGGTGGATCCGTGAACAATATGGTGGAATTTAGTGATGTATTGGTGAACCGTCCTGGGAGTGGTGGGAAGAATGCTTGAGTTGACGATTGAGAGAAGGCTTGATCAAAACAACAAAAATAACACTTGAATGCGGAAAACAATAGATATGATCTTGGATTAAAGGACTAACCACCCTCCAAGACCTACAAATCCACCAAGACTAGATAAAGAATCAATTCACCACAAGACTCTAAAGGATTTGGCTTATCACACCACCATATGGCAGATAAAGTAAATAAGGTTTGAAAAGAGAGATTTTGAGTTGGTCTCAAAAATCATTCATATATTCATCAAAGTTGGATGTTTTCCTTCCGAAAGCCTTTATATTTGTAGGCTATTGATTGGAGTAAGCCCCAAGAAAGTAACCAACATCCAAGGGCCATTTCCCACTAATAACCAAAAATATTTAAGATCCAATGGCCAAGATTAGACCATGATTACATCCTACTGGGAGAGGGGTACAGTTTTTCAAAAAGGTAAAATTACATAGGAAGGGGAAGTCCCACAAAAAGGGAAAGAAAATTACAAACTGTCGAAGCAACGTAACTTACATGAATGTGCTGGGCTATGACACGATCCTGGCAACCCCTCTGGATGGGGGTCATGATCATGTCATGGTCGTGTCGCCCCATTGCTTGGGAAGGGTCCACGATTCGGTAGACCCTGAAAAATTCCCGTTTTAGGAAATTAGTTTCGTATGCTACTTAGTTGGGAATCGAATAAGGTGGTTTAATGCTTAAATAAGAACATTATTAGAAATCGATAACAATTCTTAGAAATCATAAACTTGTAAATTTTATTTGTACAAATTAAATTATGCAAGTTATAACTTAAAGAGTCGCTAGTAAGTTTTTTAGAAAACTAACAAACCTTTTAGAAAGGAGTCCGGCCTACGAATCCAGGATTCTTTGACTTGCCTATTTTCGAACACAGACTCTACTAAGACTAAATTAAAGTGAACAAATAAAAAAAGGAGGAATTCGTATAAATTACTCAATTCAACTATTATGTCATTGAGAAATAATAAGTAAACAAATTATACAAAGCATAACAATGTGAAGATTACATGATTTACAAGTTAATTGTGATAAATTAATTAAAAAGAAATTAAGCTGACCTTGTTAACACTGAGCATGCAAAGGGAGAGAGTGAGGGAGAAGAGAGAAATCTTGGAGTGTCAAGACTAACAGAATTTCAGGGTGAGAAGTAATGAGGGGCTCTATTTGTAGTGGCATAGAAGAGAATATTAGGAGAATAAAATGAAATAATTAGAGATTTTATTTGGTTAAGAAAATTGGAGGAAGAATAAAATATAATCTTAGAAGATTATATTTTATTTGGAATACTTTATTTTGGTTGGATTTTGGAAAAAGAATAATAATATTAGTTGGAATAATATTATTGTAATATAATCCAAATACTATTGTATTCTTTAAAAAAATTAGGAAGGTGGGAAAAAAAAGAAGATTTTGACGTGGGTTCTTTGCAAATAACCGAAATTGTGGTCAACATGAGACTTTTTGACTTTTTTGAGTTAAAATTCCCGGTTATGCAAAATTACTGCATGGATAGCCCAATTTCAAACGACCATAACTCTTTCATTCAGACTTCGATTGATGCGATTCAAAAGGTGTTGGAAAGCTTATAAAGTCTACCTTATGCTATTCAAAACTTGCTAACATCACACCGTTGTGGAAAGACTGGCATTCAAAAGAGTGGACCTCTATTTGCATGAGGGGTGGAAAATGTAGGCTTTTGAAGGGAAAATGATGGGAAATGATGAATTTTATGTGAGAGGCTTAGAAATTGATGGAAATGTGGTATTTTGTGGAAATGGGAGATGCATGCTAAGAGTTATTTTTGGTTAATTAATTTTACAATAATTACTCTAAAAATGCTGATACAAAATCCGGTGTCTACAGATCCTTCGATGAAAGTCATGAGCGAGTCAACCTGTGACATGGTCGTGACACCCTTCTTGGGTAGGACGACACGACTGTGTCATGGGTCCTTCATTCTGGGCCGTTCTTCTCTGAGTGGCATGACCATGTGTAAGGGTACACGGTCATGTGCCCGTAGTCTTTAGTCTTCCTTATTCCTTTTCCATGCTTGAATCTTCTCACTTAGGCTCCAAAATTGATAGAAAGCTTGTCACCGCCTCTGTTATCATTACCGACGATACATAGCGCCTTGAACGAATCTTGTCTAAACATAGGAGAATTGCACTTCCAAATGGAGACTAGGAAGGATGTTCTTGGCAAGGATAGAATGCATGACTGGGAGGCTAGATGAGTGATCCCAATTCTCTTTATCCTCCCCTTCTTGAATAGGATTTGCCTTCAAATCCTCCTTAGGCATCATCCTTGATGTATGGAGATAAGTCCTCGATGTTTAATGTCAAAGATACTCCCAGTTTGAAAGTGATTGTTCCTCCGATGCTTGTTCGCCCAAGCTTTGTATAGCTCATTAGCCTTCTCGATCTTTATCTAGATTTGTTGATGTAGCTTCTTAACCTCCTTGGCCTTCTCACTTGCCTCATTAGTCACTCTTGACTCCAGTGGTAATGGAAGTTCCAGAGGAGTGAGTGGATTCGCACCATAACAAGTTTCAAATGGTGAGTGGCCAGCTGCAAAAGATGGTGCTCGATTGTATGCAAACTCGGTATGGCATAGTTTGACATCCCAATCCCTCAAACTTGTACTAACCAACCCCCAGAGCAAGGTAGAGAGGGTCTTGTTGGTATGGTTTGCCCATTAGTTTGGGGCTGGTGAGAAGTACTAAACAACAACTTGGTTCTAAGTAGCTTCGATAGTGACCTCCTAAAATGGCAAAGAAACTTAGAGTCCTTATTCGAGACAATGCTTCTAATGCCATGTAGCTGAACAATCTCCTTGAAAAGAGAGGAAATATGCGTAGCATCATCACTCTTCTCATAATCAACAAAGTGAGACATTTTTGAGAACTGATCAACAACCATGATGGAATCCTTTCCCCTTGAAGTTCTAGGGAGGGCAACAATGAAATCCATGCAAAAATGTTTCTAAGGACCATTAGGGATGGGTAGAGGAGTGTAGACCCTTGGTAAAATTGGCTCTTTGCTTGATGACAAACAACACACTTGGGCCATTTCAAAGAATAAGGCTTCAGTTGTGCTAGAGTAGGAAGGCCAAGCTTGTCCACCATAAGAGTAGAAGCCACATTGGTGCAACTCCCGCCATCAATAACAAGATTGCACACCTTGCCTCCAATAGTGCACCTTGAATGGAATATCATCCCCCGTAGTGCCTTGTCAAGAGGAGATTCATGAGTATTTAATACTCTTCTCAAAACAAGAAGCTCCCCATCATCGACTCTAATAACTTCTTCTCCATCATCCGAATAATCAACATCCCCAACAATACAATCTTCAACTTGGAAGCTATAAGATCTTCTTCAATCTCTTCCACCTCTTGCTATGTCAAGGTTCTTCTAGTAGCGCAATCAGCCTGTAAATGATCATATCATTGACACTTGAAGCGCTTCTTGCCCTCAAACTTCTTGGGAAATTCTATAGGGGAGGGAAATGCAATGCCCTTTCCCTTGTCAACCCTAGGAGGAGGGGAGGATTTTAGAGCTTCATGGGACCTTGAAGTAGCCGAATGGGTAGGCTTGGGAGGAGGAAGAAGGGCACGACCATGGGGCCTAGGAATAGCCTTCTCTCTCTTCCTTCTTTGAACCATGATCACCAAATTGCAAAGATCATCCAAAGAGTGGTGTGGTTGAATCTCAACCTTTTTGCCAATAGAGGGAGATAAACCATTCAAAAATTGTATCATAGTTTGCTCTTGGGGTTCTTGGAGATCACTCTTGATAAGAAGTTGCTCAGACTCTTGGATATACTCACTAACACTTTTCTTGCCATGCTCAAGGGCAAAGAGCCTTCTCAATACATCTTGCTTGAAAGTGCTTGGAAGGAACCACTTGTTCATGAGATTCTTGATTTTGATCCAAGAGGAGATTTTCCTCTTCCCTTCTCTTGCTCTTTGGGCCTTTACATTCTCAAACCAAAGTGATGCATTCTTGGTGAGATTCAAGCTAGAAATCTTGAATGCCTTCTCATCATCATAGTTTTTGACCTCAACGATCCTCTCCACAAGTTAATTCTTGATGTATGTGTCACTCGAATTGAATCAGAGTGCACCAAGCTAGACACACATCAATGCAAGCCTCGAAGGTAGCTAGTGTGGTATTCAGGAATCCAAGTTATGAACTTAGATTAAAGAAAGAAAAACAAACGGTGGATGGGATAAACAAGTGATTTATGATTGATACAGAAACACCATAATCACAAACCACAAGGGCTATGCTTGCTAATCTTCTAAGGATATAAAAACACCACCAAGGAAGTAAAGATTAAGATACAGAAGCACCACTTTATCAATTAGCAAGTTCTACTTAACACCGCTTGATTAGCCAAATCAGGATACAAGAGTAGAAAGGTTGAGAGTTATTAGATACTCACAAACGACAAGCTTGAAGGCTTCTCTATTTCAAACTCAAATCATGAAAATGTGGGTGAGTTTCGACTTTTATACATACAAGCAAGCAAACAAGCATGCTAGTAGCTCAACTAAGCTAATGAGGTTTTTTAATCATGAAGTAACCTTAGTACAAGCTTAATTAAGCTAAATTATTACCAAATGAGTTTCTTAACTAATTCTCCTTGTTGAATCATCCTTGGGTGCGTAAAAAATGAGCCATGACACCAAGGTTACAAAATGGCTTCTCATGAGTGGACCAACAGCTACTTGGTACTTTTACATCTCATGCTTGCTGAGTGTTCCTTTTCACCTCCTTAAGTTACTGGAGCATCCCTTACATCATATAATTACAAGGGGATTCGAAAGATAAAGGAAAGAGACTAAATTGCCCTTAAACAGACCCAGAATATCATAATCATGCTGAATGTAGCTTCTCGGATGCACTCCAACTATTTGATCTGATTTTGTAAGCAACCCATCTCGAAATGGGATGTGTAATAGCTCTTTGGAAAGCTTACACATAGCCCTTAAAAAGTCTCCTAGGTCTTTACTTAGCAAACAACTCAATTAAGAGATAAACAAGCCAACAAATTGGATATGAAACGGGATGAATGATACTCCAAACCTATGTTGTTTTGATTGGCTTCTTGAATAGCTAAGTAGCACGATTGTGCGTTGTGCCAATGTTACCTTCGCAGACCCTAGAAGGCCGCTTGCAAGGCCAAGGCATATGTGATTTCCGTCTCTGGAAATGCAAAATGATCTAGTTAGATCTCTATCAAACCCATTCCAAGTAATCATCGAGATCAAGGGAGCCATTGAATTCGGGGAGCTCAAACTAAGTGTTATGGAAATCATCTTGCGGAGGTCACCACACTATCATCATCATTGGACTCCAAGATAGTAGGAGGTCGATCAGGGGGAGTTTCTCTCCTTTTAGATTGAGTTTGGTCTTGAAAATGTGTTTGTATGTGTGAGCAAGTTGATTGGTGATGGCACCAAGAGTATCTTGTATAGTGGTGACTTTGTTTTTCAAGCCCCGAATTAGAGCTTCCTCAAACGAAAGTCTCCTTTGAAAACCATGCGTTTGGCTAGTTCCTGCTTGGTTTGGTTTAATTTCATTATCCATTTCAAGAAGGAATGGGACAAATTGTGTGTTGGAAAATTGTTGTGGAGTTTGGGTTTTTTTGTAGCTGGCTATGTGTTTGGCTAAGGTTCTTTGTGTTTTTCAGCACAAAAGAGAACAAAAACCAATGCAAGAGAATGAAAATCAGCAAAGGAAACTCAAGCATTGAACATGGATTCGCTCTGATACCAAATGAACTGTCTCAGGAGTGGTTGGAAGAATGCTTGAGTTTATGATTGAAAAAAGGGTCGATCAAAAAAAAAAAAAAAAACACACTTGAATGCGACAAACAATAGATATGAGATATGATTGGATTAAAGGACTAACCACCCTCCAATACCTACAAATCCACCTAGACTAGATAAAGGATCAATCCACCACTAGACTCTCAAGGATTTGGTTTATCACACCACCTATAATGGATAAAGTAATTAAGACTTAAAAAGAGAGATTTTGAGTTGGTCTCAAAAATACCATTCTTCCAAAAGCCTTCACAATTGTAGGCTATGGATTGGAGTAAGCCCCAAGAAAGTAACCAACATCCAGTGGCCATTAATAACCCAAAATATTTACATTCAATGGCCAGGATTAGACCATGATCACATCCTACTGGGAGAGGGGTATAATTGTCCAAAATGGGAAAATTATATTAGAATGGGAGGTGCCACAAAAAAGGAAAGAAAAATACATACTGCCGAAAAAACGTAAGTGACACGATCGTGTGAGGCTATGACACGATTGTGTCAACTCCTCTAGATAGGGGTCACCTACATTACCCGTACTCGCCTGTAAGGCCTGCTGTAACAGGGTCGACGTGGGTCACGGGTCTTAACACGCTGAGAATGGCCGGGCATGGTGGTGGAATGTTGGTTGCTATAAGAGAATGATAGAGACCGAGAATGATAGAGACCGAGAAACTCATCATAGAAGTGGTGGACAACTCCGACGACTAGGGTTGCGGCCACGGTGGTGGTTCCAGAGAAGACTTTCTGGGGACCATTTGTGGCAAGGACGACTTTCCGGTGTCGCTCAGAGACGATAGAGGAGAGAGACAGGAGGCAAAGGTGGCGTGTGTTTTCAGTTTGGTACTAGGGCTTTGCTGGAGGTGTGAATGACCGTATACCATGATAACATACATTGGAGTTGGGCCAAGGGTTTCTTTTCAATCATTCCACTTTGTTATTTTGATTATTTTAAAATTAAAGTGGAAGCAATTTTTTTTTTTTTTTTGGAATTTTTAAACGTTGGACTGAATATATTCTCTATAAAGGCCAAATCAAATTAAACTAAAGTGTCTTTGGGTTGAGGATGCCTTTAAAAGGAAATAAGATATTTAATTTCTATTGTAATTAAATACGTTATGCGACTTAGGGGTCGTGTTTTCCTAGCCGTGTCGGACTCCTGGATATCGTGTCCCTGTGTCCGTAATTTTTAGGGATGCCACGTCCGACCTTGGGCAAAGCATATTACGAAGTATGTGCTCCAGATATTTGTGAGTGAACAATTATAATAATAAAAGTGAAGTATTCTAATACAAAAGTCAACAACTTAGTATCCGTGGGTGAACAATCATAGAATCTGGAGCACATGCTCCGGGGTGCATCTAATAAATTGCAGATCCTAGGATCTATGTCCGTGTCGGACAACCGTGTCTCGAGTCCAGGTAATATAGGGGTCACGATCGTGTCATGGTCGGACATAATCGTGTCTTGTTGATTGGGGAAGGTTTCACAATCCTCCGATGAAGGTCACGAGTGTGTCAACCTGTGACACGACCGTTACACCCTTCCTCGGGAGGAGGTAGTGATTGTGTCATAGGACGACACGACCATGTCCTCAGTCCGTCATTCCTGGGCTGATCTTCTTTGAGGGACACGAACGTTTGTCAGGGTGACATTGGAGCGAATTCGCGGCGGGCCACAACGATGCTGGTGTTGTTGGGATGAGGATGATGGAGAGTGAAGAAGAACACAAACAAAACCTAGAATTTGCAACGAAACAACCATAAACCCTAGAAATTCAACCAAACACAAAGGGATATGGACTTGGGATAAAGGAAACCCACCATCCAAGAACTAACAACCCACCTAGAATTGATAAAGGAAACTCCACCATAATTTTATAATGAATTGACTTGCACCACCACCATGCTCACGTGTTAGAATCAGTATGCTTTAAAAAATTGATGCACATTTTTTACCATGTCCAATGCTTGTTGGGATGTTTTGGACATGCATGCGTGTCAGACATGTATTGGTTGACACTTCAGTTGGGACCTGGTTGGTATGTAATATTTTAACTGTTTAATCATCCAGCTGTAGGTGGCGAGGTTGATTTTTAGCATAAATTTAGTTACATTGCCTTCCATGACTTCCCAACACATTGACTTCTACTCGGTGCTTATGCATGTGTTGGGAATACTTTGTAACATGATTTTCTTCATACAAGATTTTCATGACATTGGTACTTGTTATATATTTACCGGAAGGCATTTCTTCAGCCTACAGGGCATTCATGTATTTCTACTGGTTGTTGTCTTATTCCCATAAAATGCTTGCAATATATGTGTTGACTTCCAGCTTTAAAATTGTTGGAGTTTGTATCATTTCCTTTGAGTAAAATAGACCATGTGACCAACTTTTGCAGCAATGAAGCGCCTCCAGGATTTAGGTGCCTCATGCTTTGTTCTGGATTTAAGGGACAATTTTGGAGGCCTAGTGCAGGTAAATATGTTGGAAGAAAAATGTTGCTGCATGTGGTCATATATATCTTTTCTATCGATTGTTTAGAAATTATGTTTGTTGAAGCTTATCTTGAATCAGTGTATATGGCTTCCATCAGTGATTGGGCATAAGCTTGGTGCTGCCAACCCTTTGTCCAACTGCTGAACTCTGATTAGATCTGACTCGTTTGATCAAGGCAACTTGATAACCGAAGCTAGGTAGTCTTATTTCAGTCTGAGACACGGTTCAATTGAATTTTACAGTAGTTTTTTCCATCAATGTTTGTGTATTGTAGCCAAACTATTCAATCAATTGATACAAACTTGTAATGCACTATCTAAAAGACTTTCAACTATGAATGAACTAATTTGCAATTATTCTGTCCCAACCATATGTCTCATCAACTTAAATATGACCAGAGTCAGCTAAGCTGAAATCATCTTATTCAAGCTGAACTGAACAATCTATTTCCCTAGTTTGAGCATAATCACCTTGAACTTTGGTGTCTTTAGATTCATTGGCAGGACTCCAACTTGTAGTCTTTGTTTTCTGTTGCACTCATGTTACATAAAGCGCTGGCAAAAATTCGGGTTCGGGTAAATTCGGGTCGGACTAATTCGGTCAATGTCAAAATTCGGACGAGAAATTCATGTCCGGACCCGGTTTTATTTCAGGTCGGACAATTCGGACGAAGCTAGAATCGGGTTCGGACAATAGAATAAAGAGAAATTTTATGTCTGAATTATTTTATGTCCGAATATTCGGTCAATTCGGACAATATCAAAATTCGGACGAAAAATCTATGTTCAGACCCTATTTTTTTCGGGTTGGACAATTCGGGTAATCCGGGTCTGACAAAATTTTGCCAGCTCTACATAAAACACGTTCACCACAGGGATTTATTCTTTATTGAAATAGATTTTTTTGAATAAGAAAAAATCATCGAAAGAATGTAGAGTTCATGCAGTGATATAAAGTACCTGACAGTTTTATGGGAGAGACTGCTCAAGTCTAAACCTTCTGTTTTGGGGGAGGAAAAGGGGGGGGGGGGTAGAGAGTTGAGACTACTTAGTTTGCTATTCAGGTTATCTTTGTGTGGCATCAAAATTTACGGATCTGCAAAAGGAATCCAGATGTAGGCACACTTGCCCCCACATGCAAAGAGACTATCCAAACTTGCCTACAAATTCTGGAAACATCAAATCCTGCGTTCTTGTTAAGTGCTCGAGTCCATGCAAAGTTCTTAAAATTGCAAGTTTAAAACTTTGACAAGACAAAGCGTACCCTTCCTATGTTTGGTGTCTTCTGTTGGCTCCTTCCTTTTCATATTATGCACCAGATTGTCATTATGATCAGCTTCTGAATGTTGAGATCCACTCTTATTCATTCTTCTTGCCCTGTCATATGCACATCTTTGAGTTGACATTGTCTGGCTCTTCCCGCTAGAGGATATCAAAGACTATGGCATGTGTCATAGTGGTACCATGGATGAAGAACATGTTAGTAGTAGGCAACTAGGCATTCTTCCTTGTGTGTAGTTGTTGAGATATCTTGTCTTAGTATATCTTCCTTGGGAATGTTTACTTCAGAGGTTGCTCAACTAAAAAAGACACTTCCAAGAAAGCTTTTGGATTGAGTTTGCCTTTGGCTCGGAAGCTTCCTTTTCCAGTTGGGTCCTTCAAGTAGCCTATCACAGAAATACTAAACAGAAAAGGACCCTGTTGCATATCATTGAGTTGGATGCTTTACATGGGAGAGTAATAGTTTGCTCTAGCATTGCAAAAGTCAATATCACAACATTTATAAGACAGGCCGTAGTGAAGGCTCATTTGTTGCCTGTTGGGTTGAGTCACTGAACACAGGAAAAAAGAACTTCCTAAAGTGTGATATTTCCGAATTCACTTGAATGTGTTGGGATTTGTCTGAGCTTGATTATGGTGGTCTGGTGCTCACGAGCTTCTGTTTAGCCTTCAGCATTACTTTCCTTTGTTGCCTTTGCTGTTTGTTTGTATTGGTTGAATGATGGGGGAATTTTTAAACAAATAGGAAAACCATGTCATGCCGTCCATTAGGAAGATGAAAAAGCTACTTATGAAGACATTTTGACCTTCCTCTACACTTGATGGCTGATATGGAAGGCAATCTTTAGAACGGAATTGTTAAACGTTCTCTCAGAAGTCTTTGACTGGGACATAACAAACATGGCACTAAACAAAATATCTGAATCCAAAGCAAGTATTTGTCCTTTTTTTTTTAAAAGTTCTTTTATCTATGTAATCAAAATATATATTGATGAGGGGACATCTTTACATTTACTCCATGATGGAATTATATAATTTATGCTACTCTTACATGTGGCTGGTAGATTTAGAATAACCAAAGCGGTTTTGGCACAACAGTTACCAAGGCATTCCTTATGGTTACAAACTTCCATCATTCTATCATGTTTTTAAATCTCACTACACACTAATGTCCTTTGTTTTGGGAACGTGTGGGAAGTCGACATTCTTTCCTAGCGGGCTTGGTTACCTTGCGGGCTAGGCCTGCATTTGGCAAGCCTGGTTTGTGTCCAGCTCCCTAAATCCTTCCACACCCCAAAAAAATTAATTACTTGCACTTACCTTACATAGGAGGTCTATTGGTTGGACAGACCACCAAAATCAAACAAGAACGAGAAAGAAAATTGTGATTAACACAATAGCATAAAAAGAAGACTTAAAACAATAAAATCATAGTATAACATTAAAGGGGAAGGATGAACATATTTGGCTCCTTATCCTTTCTAGCTGGAACTTTACTGTATTAGTTTGGTTTTGCTCTCTTTTGTCCTTCACTTAACAACCAGTAATTGATGTAGGATGCTCAGCGAGCAATTCCTACAAACAGTCGGGTAGGACGCTCAGTGAGCAGTTCATACAGACTAGGGTTCTCACACGGAGTGATAATTCACTCAACTCAATAATATTCAAATTAATCATTCAAGTCTACCTTATCCCTAATACATGAGGGACTTATATAGCTA
Source organism: Portulaca oleracea (assembly GCA_029582165.1). Classification (NCBI taxonomy): domain Eukaryota; kingdom Viridiplantae; phylum Streptophyta; class Magnoliopsida; order Caryophyllales; family Portulacaceae; genus Portulaca; species Portulaca oleracea. The sequence continues at coordinate 17,645,675 of CM055893.1, read as the reverse complement.
AGAAACCTAACACAATAATGAAACTAGAATATATCAAATACTATAAAATGATAACACTAACTAATCTTAGGAAACTAAATATCATTAATATATGGCTAAATTTCCTTATTTTGATAATCCTAAATATTGCTAAAAATACCTTTGAAAATATAATATTAAAATACAAAAGATCTCTAAACATATGGAAAGATATTGATATCTTAACCCATTCTTTGCACTTATTGATGGAGGACTGAAGACTTATTTTAGGAAGAAGTTTAGAAATAATAATTAGATGTTTTATATGTTTTAGTTTCCTATTCATATTAGGAGTATATAATTAGATATTTTATATGTTTTAGTTTCCTATTCATATTAGGAATATTATAGTTTCCTAAGTTTAGGAATATTATTCTAGTTTCCTATTTCTATTAGGTTTCGTATTATGCAGGTTGTTTACCTATAAATAAGGGCTTTGTAGCCTTTATGAAACATAATACATTGAATATTGAATACAATTATTACTGATTTAAGCATAGGGATGCTAATCTTTCTGAATCCAGCACAGGGATGCTGAATTCTTCTCTTGAATTCAACACGGGGATGTTGAATTTTTTTCTCTAGCTTTCTAGTTCTCTATCACTTATCCTGCATCATTCTTCCCCGATTGGAAAAAACTCGACGTCGAGTTTTGAAAGGCAAAGGGGTTGGAAACAGTACAGGTTAAAGGGACCTGATTGCCTTGCATATATTCTGAAACTCCATGCTTAATATCTTCTCTAACAGTAAGGGCCATGCGAATAGTGTAGGGCGGTTTTCGTAAAATAATAATCAGGAATAAACTACCAGCAGGCATAGTGACTGCTTGGTCCACCTCGACGTGTTTGTTTGTCAGCTCCAACTCATTGTGCCCTTGAACTAATTCTTGGCCCTGGGCATTACCATCGATAGCTCCTTCCATAACATCTTCAAGAATGTCAACTGGACTGAACGTTCCCACACTGTGCTCTTCACCTATGCATAGCTGGTAGTCACCAACATCCTTATAACATAAAATATTACTGTCTATACCATTATGTTCTTCACCATGTACAAGCTCCTTGTTAGGAGCCTTCAAAGCTTCAGTTTCATCCGCGATGACCCCCTCAATATTGTTTACTATATTCACATGTGAGTCTACAACCTCGTGGTGCATTTCCCTTGCTACGTGGGTCTCCTTCATGGCAGATTTTCTTTGAAGAATATCACCTTTAGATCCCTTGGCTCTACAGTCATAGACTGTATGAGCCTTGCTTGTAAAGGAGCTCATTGGCTTCACCAAGGAATCAAAGGACCTCAAGGCAGTGTATATGCCCACATATATGTAGGAATATAACACCTACAATCACAGAAAAATTCACTAGCCAAATAGAGTTCCAACTCACAGCAATCCTCATAGATTTGATGGCCTTGAAGCTTGCGAAAGGCATTTAGAGCCTCTTTTTGCATAGAGAAATTACTCTAGCATAGAAATCAGTCAAATCACCCATGGTTTGAAATATAGCAATGGTGTCTACATCCTTTGAAATAGGCCATGGTCTGTTATGAATTTTCACGAAATAGGCAACAATGGTGTTTATATCACCAACTCATTGTCACCGTAGATAAACTGAACTCAGCCAGCAAATAACAACTTCATGTATAGATCTCAAAGGCTACAAACTAAAAATCTAGAACCAAAATGCAACAGTAATAGTAGCACTGGTAAAGCAGATACACCAGTAAGCAAGCAGAGCAGTGAATCCGGTGAGAATTCTGGCTTGAAGTGAATCAGTAAAGAGGAGCAGGAGCAGCATTCGACCCTTTCTGTTAAGGATTTAAAGGCTAAAACGTTAGATTGAATGAAGGATTTGAAGGCTGAAGAATTTTCTCAATCTAGGGTTAGGGCTTGCGAAAATTGGGAAATACTCAATTGAGACACAAATTTATGTGAATTTCCTCAATAGACTGGGGTTATGACTCGAAATTGGCTGAGAAATCAACACAAGACTTCGAATTTGAGCAGGCTTGGCAATTTGAGATGGATTATGACGATTTATGGCGCAAATTGGGGAAATTCGCAAATTAGTGTTTGTGAATTTGGGACTTTTATGTTCCGGCGGGTGGGTGACAGTGGCGGTGATGTGGTGGCTGTTGGCCTGGGTACCGTTCTCTGACCGGTCTGGAGGTGGTGGGCGGCGGTCAACTGGTGGTTTGCTGGCTGGTCAGGGCGTGGCTAGGGTTTCTGTTTCTGTTTGTGGGGTTTTTATTACTAACTTTTGTATTACTAACTTTTTCATAAATAATCCATTTCTTCTCTTCCTTGTCCTTGTTCCCTTCCTTTGTATTAGTAACTTTTGCATGTTGTTCACCACCACAATTGAGCATCACATCTAGAGAAGGCTGAGTGAGATTGCCTGAGCTGTTCTTGTTCTTGCGACCTTTGTTTCGTATTTGTGTGTTTATACCTTTTCCACCACTGCTAGAGATCAAAGGGCAAGAGTGGTGATGGTCATTTTGCTGAAATTGTAGTTTCTCTTACCCCCCCCCCCCCCCCCCACATCCTAAAAAATGGGCGTGAGCTATTTGAACCATTGTGTATTTCTATCAAAATTTCTGAATAATTTCCCCATTGGACAACTCTAGGGATTCAAAATGCAGTTTGGGATACGGTTTGGTTTCCGGCACAAATAGAAATTTGCTAAAATGTGGCAATTACTTCATATCGTGCTTGTTAGAGGCCTAAAATGCAACTCATGAAACTTGAAATCCTGTATGATGCAGCCATTTCAGCGTGGATTAGCTATGTTTTTAATCCGCGGGCAGCTCAAGTCTCCTTATCTTCATTCCTCTCATTTTCTCACCAGTGCCAAGCTTTGAGCATATATTCATTCCTCTCATTTTCTCACCAGTGCCACGTTTTGAGCTTATATAGATGGTGATGACTACCCTTCTCGCTCGGTTACACTTCATCTAGAAGTTTTATGATTGATGTACGTATGGTTAAGGGGAATAAGATTAGAGTGCAGTTAACCAACATACATGCTGAAATAACAGCTCATCGTGGAATTAACACAGTCTTGGTGGTAGGTACCTGATTTTCAACAACCAAGAATCATGTAGGCTGCCTAATTTTTTTTTAATTTTTTTTGGTGCAGATAGGCTGCCTAATTAAATCAACAAAATTGTACAGGGAATCTATTTCAAGAAAACAAGCAAGTCTCTATCACTTGGGCACTGAGGCCATGGAACCAGAATGCACTAAGGACAGGAAATCAACAATGCTAGGGAGCACCTTTCAAAAGTCGAAAGATTGAGTGTTTTTGGCTTGTTTCCAAGATGAGTATCGAAGGAACAAGTGATTTCTAAAGTGATATAGAAACACCACACTCAAGAAAGTCACAGGGGATATAGTTCAAGCAATTCAAAAGCGATTCAGAAACACCACACTTAGGAATACACCAAGGCGGTGCCCCTAAGGTGAGTTAGATACAAAACACCACTAACACATGCTTAGAAGACTCTAAGGAACGCCATTGAATCCTGACAGAACTTAGATACATTTTTAAAGAATTTTACACAAGTTTTAATGGACTCAAAACCATAAGCATCATGCCTCTCATAATTCTCATATTCGTCATCATGTCAAAGCAATTGAGAGGGTGCCCTTTTATAAGCGAACAAGCCCCTTTAGAATCAGATTAAGTCACTTAGTAGTAGTGAGCTTAATCGACTCTTCTGTCTAATAATCTACAGTTGATTTAAGTCTTAATCTGTGCTAAGACTGTTGGGAATTCGTAATTACATAGGAAATGATTAATGCAACTGCTAACGGTTCCTGTAACTTGGCAAATTGCGGAAAATAATAAAACTTTGAACCCGAAAGTCAAAAGTGAACCAACCTCTCTTCTCCGCCAATCAGATATTTGGAGCGTCTCATCTGTGATGATGGTGTTGGCTGGTTGCAAAAATAGGCTGGAAAATCTGTTGGGAAGTTAGCAAGCAGGTAGGCAGCTGCTTTCATCCAGTGACCTGAACTGAGCATAACGTAGTGCTGGCTGAAGGAACCATTCATTGTAAGTTTGAAGGATCTATCTGTGGCAGGATATTCAGCAATGCTTCTTGGACGACTTCCATGCAGTCCCTGGTCATTGCTGGAGTTGTAGAATTCTTCGGTAGATGGTCTCTGTCATTGTTGCGAAGCACATTGTTGTTTCTTCTTCAGTTGTAAGATTGGAACCAAAAGCTTAGAGTATAGTGATGCCTAGGTACTACTTAAGTGCCTGCATTGCATGAAGCTAGAACACTCCTCATCTATGATGTTGCTTAAAAGTGTAGTGAGTTGTATGCCTTTGTTTCTTTTTTAATTCAGGTAAACTGGCCAACCTGTAGGGCCCTTATCTTAGGGAAGCTAGTGAGCCTTTAACAGTCTGGGAGGAGTACATGCGGATACCCAGGTAGAACCTAGGACCACAAGCGCACCAACAATTCAAAGCACAAAGCATAGAAGTGCTTCCGCCCAAATTCGAGCTTGGGTGGTGGAGGTGGCAAATGGGTACTAACCAAGTGAGATAGGACCATTTTGGCGTAGTGTTATATACTTTTACATTGAACATCTATTGCCATGTTTTCCATCACTGTTTTAGAAAAACCTGGTTTTACTCCAAAATTTATATAACAAAAATTCGCTTTATCAGCTGGTTATTTAGAAACTCTTTGATGCTAGGGTATTGTCGTACTACCTCCTTCCCATTTTATCCATCACTTATTAAATGTTTTGCGGTCTTCAATGTCCTTGGGTTGATTATTCCTCACATAATATTTTACCAAAAATTATAATTTTCTAGTCATATGCTAGTATTTTTCGTAATGAATCTAAGGACAATATTCTTGAATCTAAGGACAATATTCTTATATCATATGCCATTATATGTAATACGAAATCAATGCTCAAAGTTTTTGATGTTTGACTTGCATGTAAATCATGATGACAGATAAAATGGGAAGGTGTACCTCTTTAAACTGGCGTTTAGATCCCCTTATGAAAATTTGATGGTAACTTTTGTTGTTTGAAGTGTTCAATCTCGTGTACAAGGTGAGCAGAGGAGTCTCTGCTAAACTTTAATGTGAATCTCTCTTCTTGACAGAGGATTATAGTACTGTTTGTAATATAAATGGTGGAGATAGCTCCACTGTTATTTGAAATTGTGTATTTATACTCTTCACTGTGGATTTGATTCTATGACCTTTTTTTTGTTTTGTTTTGTTTTTTTTCAGGCTGGGATTGAAATAGCAAAGCTGTTTCTAAACAAAGGGGACACGGTATGTAATGCAATCATGTAGTGCTTTTTTTGTTTTTCTGTTCCATTTTTCTGTTTCTTTTTATCCACCTTGTGCTTGATTGCCTGCAACCACTAATGCTGTGATTTATCATTTGTCATTGGTCCCACCAAAAGTATGGTCTTACAGCCTTTGTGTGGTCTTGGGATGTGCAAATTATTGTATGCTCCTGGAGCATGTGTGCCAGGAGATGACATGGTGCCATGTCAGATATTTTTATTTTTTTTAAATTTCAACAGCGGTTATCAATGCGGCGGTTATCAAATCAATTGGCATCGCATTGTTCACTGACTTTAACTGAATTGTTCACTAAAAACTCTACAATATTATGCAACTCATGTTCATCCCTGCTTCATTTTTAATCGATCACTGTGAGTCATCAGTTAGTTTATTGTTGTTCATCAAGTCTAATGGAATTGTTCATTAGATAGATTAGGTTGTTCATTCGTAAAAATGTGAATGTTCACTTGTAAATTGTCTTATGTTGTTTATTATAATTGTTCACTAACATGTTGAATATTGTTCACTTACAACTTACAAGTTTATAGCAAGCATGTTACTTTTGCTTAAATATAGGCCTGAACATGGTTTAAATTCGAAGATAAATTATATAACAATCGTAATATATAAGATGAAAAATGGATACATATATACTGAACAACGGAAAAATGTTTGGTAAACAATCTAAACGTATTAATGAACGATACATAGTAGACAATGGTAATATTTATAGTGAACAACTATTAGCTACCTAATGAACAAAACTTCATGAGTCAGTGAACAACGATCTATGAACCAGTGAACAATGTCCTTGGTATTAGTGAACAATCTTAAACTTCTTTGTTTTATGAGTGAACAACGACCCTTTAATGAGTGAACAATGGTCCTCGAGGGAGGCGATCAAACGATCTTGGAAGCTTGATCTGGAGAAGAATTGTTGACGCCGGAATTGGGATTCTCGAATCTTGTTGTTTGGATCATAATCTGGGTTAAAAAATTCATCAATAGCTCATCAATGACTGTTGTGCAACTAAACTCAAACAGTACAAAGTTTCATGAACTAGTGACACTAGTGAGCAAACCCCCGTGAACCAGTGAACAAATCTCCTTGAAATAGTGAACAAAAATTTGGCTGAACTGCATCCAAAACATCCATATCTTGATGGAAATGGTTACAAGGTAATATCCATATCCATAGAATAAGCTCTATTCTCCATTGATGGAGTTGAATCCATGTTCTATCAAACACCATGATTAATATCATCAAGGGTTTCCCACAAAATTCATCAAGGATTGCGTTCAGATGGACTAATTAAAGAGTGTAAAACCCTCCAATTGCCTGGAATCCAATGCAAACATGGTCTGAAAAATCAAATACTAGCCATCAGCGAGGGAAACTGGGGAAGAAAAACACTACACTCACTTAACTCAGATAGTGTGTGGAGTACTCATACTCATACTCAACCAGCAAACCCAAAACCCCATTGTTGAAAGCAACTTCATACATGTCAACCTCACATTGATCTGGGTCTCCTTTGTTCGAATCAAACCCAGTTGAAGAACAACAAGCCTCGGAGGTGAGAGAAAATGGCCCAGCCGACAATGGCAACCATGAAGAAAATGGGAAGCGTCTCAGTTGATGGTTGTTTACTCGGCGAACGCAAGTGTCTGCAATGGCGGTGAAGGCGGCGACGACGAAGCAGTTGAAGCATATACTAATCTAATTGCTCTGATTTCCAAGTCACTGGCATATGAAAATATTATGCTCAGCAAAGGGCCTTTTTTGGGGGTTGGCTGGCTTCTGTCTTGTTAGCAGGTGTTATATTTTTACGATATGGAGAACCGACCGCCTCCTCTTTCCCCATTGTTTATGGGCTTTGTTTATTTGATCATTCTTTCTTTTAGAAATTTGTGTGGGTCAGCCTGGAATGTTATAGCTCTTTTGGATCTATTTAAACTTTAGTAAAGATGATGGAAAGTGGAAACAAAATCCTAAGGAATCAATAGGGGGACAAGTACGGAAGAATTGACTTTCTCTTATCATTTATTTTATTTATTGCTTTCTCTTGTTTGCACTTCGTATTAAGAAAGATAAGTACGAAAAAAATTATGTCAAAAAAAAAGGGAAATAACATTTCCATTCTTTTGATGCAGGAATGAAATAGGAAAATGAAAAAGCACCCTATCCATCCACAACACATAGGTATAGGATCATTGTAATGTCTTACTTACAAATTAGCCTCTAATATTTCCACATCAATACAGGGATGGAGATTTGATAAAGTTCATTGAATTTCTGAGCTCCTTTAATATCATGGTGCCGAAACATTATGAAGTTATAAATAAAAACCAAAAACCATGAAATAATATATCAATGTGGGTTCATGCATATCATTCAGTGTGCAGTGTATAAGTGAAGCTATACTTGGCAAAGTACCATCTCTGGTTGATTCTGATGAAGTCAATCAGAGGAAAAAATGATGACTGGCTAATTTGTGTCTCATTAATGTTATCCTAATTAGAGGACAGCAAATGCACCAAGAGAAATTCCAGTATATCTATGTTAGGTGGCACTTCCCCTACAAAAAGTCATTTTTTTTCCTTCAGGCCCCTGGAAAACTGCAAACTATAAACAGGGATAGCCTTCTATGAAACAAAATAACTAACTGGGTACTTTGACGGCCAACCCTGGCATATTGGAAGGAAGCAAATATGAATAAAGGGCTGTCCTCTCAAATTCCCTATATTTTTCGTATATATTCATTTGATATCAATTATCTTCTTGGCTTCTTTATTTCACTACTTTCTATCATACGGGTACAACGGGATGACTATTGTGTTTGTGAACTAATCCTGCCCCGACAGGTGATCTATACTGCTGGACGAGATCAGACTCTGAATGCTGTTGTCACAGAAACTGCACCATTGATTACCTATCCTGTTATTGTATGTTACTTCCCACATTGTACATGCTGTTTTATATATGGGTCTCTGCTTGCATTTCCCTCAAAATCATATGCATTCATCACAGAAATCCAGGATGACTGAATAAGCTGCTTCGTTTTTTTTTTTTTTTTCTCTTCATTTGCGAACTCCTTGAGAAGCACATTCCATCGTAAATCATTTTTTGAAAAGCTCACTCAATCACCCTGTGATTAAAAAGGGAGGTATCTTTTCAAATAAATGTACAAGGGGAACAGTTGACTTGGGTCATCTCTTCAGTAGATTTGCAAGGACAGCTATTGACTTGGATTTATCTCTTGAATACATCAGTGCGAGCAACAATCATCTCTCAAGGATCTGTTAATTAATATTTTGTGAGATTTAAATTATATTATAAACATATGATTCTAGGCTATTAGAATCAATGATGCAATTGTCTCTTTGAAAAAACAAGCAAAGAAAACCCATTTGAGTAAATTAACAGAAGTATTATTTTATTTGGTGTCATGGTGCTTATTTCACTTTGTATATCTCTGCCAACTGTAAGAATCATTTCATGCAGGTTTTGGTGAACCATAATACTGCAAGTGCGAGTGAGATTGTAAGCCCTTATTATCTTGTAATACTAATGTGACACATGAAATTCCAAAGTGTCGTAACTCATGCATTTGTACAGGTGGCATCTGCTCTTCATGATAACTGCAAAGCTGCCCTTGTGGGCGAGAAAACATATGGCAAGGTTCGTAAGTCTATTTCTTGGGCTCCAAAGTTCCTTTGCTTTTAGTGTTTGACTTGGGGCCCTTCAATATCATAGTTTGATTTAAAACTTCAATGTGCTTTGGATTTGAATGGGCTGTTGAAAAGACTTTGCTCCAAAGAAAACATAGTAGCATATGACCATTACCCTGTTTCTGTCTGAATGGGCTGTTGAAAAGACAATTACTCCTATAATAAAATTGTTTGAAGCTGTTCTCAGTGTACTTCGGAGTGAATGTTGAGTACCTGTTACTTGATGACATTGTCAGGTAAGGGAAGTTAAACGAAATGTTAATCCTTATCTACGAGAAGTTTCTGAAATAACTCGTAAATAAGTTTAAACAGAATTTTGCCGGGGCTTCTATTGTAGAAATTTTCTGTAAATGATAACTCATAAATGTATTAAATTGTAAATATCATGTACAGGGTCTAATACAATCAGTTTTTGAACTCCATGATGGATCTGGTGTAGTTGTCACCATCGGAAAATACGTCACACCTGGCCATTCCGATATTAATGGCAACGGAATTGAGCCAGACTTCCATAACATCCCAAGTAAGTCTTTTCTTGCCCCCTTATCTTGCCAAGATTGAAGCCTCCTCTAGTGTTTATTATCCTTGAAATATAGGATGGAGTGAGGTGATGGAACAACTTTCAACCTGTAATAGATCAAGGCAGGGGTGAAATGAAGCAAACAAATATTTGTTTTCATGGTAACCTTCTCTCTTTGTGTTTGTTGGTTTTACCGTTTCTCTGCTGTTGACTTAATTTTGCCCCTTGTCCTAGTTATTGGTCGTCATTTTGCATTATTTTTGTTTATTTGAGCTTGACTTGTCTGCGTTCCTATACAGCTGTCTCAGCGGAGTTGGAGGTGTAATAACGTAAGAAGGCCTTGCTTTGACATGCCAAACCGAATCTCAGTTGTAAATTCCAGTGCTGCGCTTCAGCTTGTACTTTGCACCTTTTGCAATGATATTTGCAAATTCCAAGGGAAATAATGTTGATACAATCTTCTAAAATTGGTGCAAGTGTTGGTGAATGTTTTGTAGATTACATCAATTGCTACCCACAAACTTGTCCTGCATTGGTTGTATGGCCAATCGATAAGTAATTTATTGATTAAATGAGCTCCCTCACCTATTAAGCTAATCTTCTAGACGAGTTTTCTTGTTTGAGCTATGATAGTGAATCTATGTTTTAAGTCGTGGTGATGTGCAGGTATATGGCCAACCTTTTTGCACTTGTATTTGAAAATAACAAATATTAGTGTGATACCGATGTTCACCATGTGTTTGGAATTGTAAATTTATAGGTGAGGCGGCTATGGGGTAAACTTTAGTAACTTCGACCTTTTTGGTAGAATTGTATCTATTCAAGGGTAAATTGCAATTGGGTGTCCGCGAAAAGGGCACTTTGCAAAGTGGTTTATGTCATAATATTTTGGTGTTCGTTTCTATCATACTAGACCTGTTCAAAGGTCGGGTCGGATCGGAAGCTTTTGACCCATCGGCCCGACCTTCGGGTCAGGTGTCTTTGGCCCAAGCCCTGACCCTACGGGCCGCGGGCCGGGTCAACGGGCCGATAAATATATAAAATGAATTTTTTTTAATTAAAAAAGCATAAAAACTTACGCATTTTATTTATTTTTTTAGTTGGGTCGTCGGGTCGGGTCACAAAAAAACTAAAACTTAATCTAAGATTTTATTAAAAAGATTGTATTTAGTCGGGTCGGCGGGCCAGGTCGGGTCATCGGCCCCCGACCTGAGCCCGACCCGACCATACATCAGGCTGGGTCGGGTTACCTTCTGAAATTGTGACCTTGACCCGTATTTTTTTCGGGCCGGGTCGGGGCGGGCTAGGCGAGTCCCTGGCCCATTGAACAGGTCTATATCATACCAACTTATCAATTTAATTGTTTCTATTTTTTTTTTGAAACACCCAGTTGCAATGTGCCATTTCCAAATTACTATATTGGTCTCCTAGTTTAGTTAGTTTATTCAACTTAATTGTTTTGGTTATATTTTGTTAATGCGAATAGCAATTTCCTTTCTTTAATGTTAGGTTGACAATCACATACAAATTTTGTAAAACATTTATGTGCTTCCGGAAGCTTCAAGTATGTCTCGGCATCATCGCAACTCTTAGTTTAGTCCACTTTGGGTATATTTGCTATTTGATCTAATTAGTAAGATCTTACATTTCTTTGCATCTTACTCTGTTTTTATTTGACTGTCAGATTTTTTGTGTTGAAAACTTTAATGTGAATTAGATTCGCAAAACATTTAATCAGTCACATTTTTTGAGATTCACTGAGATATTCATGTTGAAAATTTTGATTGTTAATATCTTAATTTATATCATGATATATCAAATTGATGTCATTAAATTCATAGTAAAAAAAATACTAATATAAAAGTATAATATTTCTTTATAAAAATATTATGCGAGAAATTATCAATTAAAGATGGATCTCCAAAAACGTGAATGACAATACAAAACGGAGGGAGCAGTGTTTTAATTTAGAGTCGTAGGTGGCTTTGCAACACATGGATGAGCTTGTTAGGGTAGCCTATTTTAAAATTAGAAATCTTGTCTTTATATTTTAGGACCAATTCTTAAAATTTAGGAACCTTACTTTTATTCATTGAGACCAGTTCCTACAGTTTAGAAACTTTACACTAACATGTAGGGATGGTAGTGGGGCCGGGAATCCCCGTACCCGCCAAGGCCCCGCCCCGCCCCGCTCTGGGGAAAAAACTCCGCTCCTAATAGGGATGGGGATGGGTCGAAGAATTAAATCCCCACGCGGGGATGGGGTGGGGATGGAGACAAAGCTTTCCCCGTCCCCGCTGGCCACCCCCGTTTCTCCGCTCAAGAAAATTACCCACCAAATATTTCCCATCTCCGTCCTCAATTTCTTTTAAAATACATAAATACCCTTTCTACATTAAATTTATATCTATAATTTCGGACAATTTATAATTTTAATTAGTCAAAACTCTAAGCGTATATAAATAATTTATTTTATCTCACCTTAATTCCTCATTCTCACTCCATAATTGTCTTAGTTTTGCTTTTAATTTCATCCCTGTTGGGGTCGCGTTGGGTTTGGGTACCCACTGGGGATGGGGATGGGGATGGAGGAAGATTTTTCCCCCGCAATAGGTAATGGGGAGGGGATAGGGGTGGGGTGCCCGTGCGGGGATAGGGATGGGGAATATACCCCTTGCTTCCGCCCCGCCCTGCCATATTGCCATCCCTACTAACATGCGTTTTAGATTCCAGTTCTAGCTAGTTACCTGTTAATTGTAAAATTATATTTTTTTATCAAACAAGTTTTTTATATATTAACTTTTTGCTTAAGTGCCAAATCGATGTAGATTCCTCATCTACCTCAGCTATGGTTCAGAGTGAACCACAAGGTTTGTTCTCCAACCTTGATATTCTAAGTGGATCATGCATTCAGCTGGATCACACTAGAGTTACATCCGGGGGGGGGGGGGGGTTAAGACCCTCATTCTGCTACATTGAGTAAAGAGGGGAAGGAAAGGTCCTAAGGGAGTTTTGGAGGTCAGTATGGGAGGTAGTTGGTTACCCCAGGATCAGGCATGTTGGAGCAAATTGGCCTTAAAACAATACTCAATTCTATGAGATGAGTTTTTGTAGAACCCCAACCTTAATAGAGAGGGTTCCTAAGGCTTGTTCAAGCTGTATAACAGATGGTAATGTGAGCTATTGGCTTCCCTATGTTCTCCAACATTCCTATTGTCTACAGAGAAGGAGTACGACCTGTTACTTTCCTTGGACATTTTCTGTAGCAGCAAGCAACAATCCATGGAGGGCACTGGTAGAGCAAGCTGAAGTAACACTAGGGAATTTCAGCTTCTGTCAAGGTTATTTGGTCATTTCCCTATTGTGATCGAATTACCTTAGTAACTAATAGTTATAGCAGGCACTCAGGGACTCCAAACATTATCTAAACTCAAATGGATTGGGTTGTGTACTCATGCAGGATGGGAAGGTGATTGCGTATGCATCCTGACAACTGAAGACACACGAGAAGAACTACCCCACTCATGACTTGGAGTTGGCAGTAGTAGTTTTTGCACTTAAGATTTGGAGGCATTACCTTTATGGAGTACACTGCGAGGTATTCACCTACCATCAAAGTTTGAAGTACCTTTTCACACAGAAGGAGCTAAACCTTAGGTAGACTCGATGGTTGGAATTTCTGAAGGACTATGAGGTGAATTTTCAATATCATCCCGGGAAGGCAAATGTAGTGACTGATGCCCTGAGTAGAAGACCTTATCCTGCTGTGAACCACTTGATGATGATGCCGCACGAGCTGTGCGAGGAGTTTAGGAGATTGGAGCTTAACATGGTGACACCAGGAAGGAAAGTTGTATTGAATACTATGGAGTTGCAACCTACTCTCATGGAGGAGATCAAGAGGACTCAAGAATTGGATTTGCAACTTGTCAAGATACGGGAAGAAGTTTTGCAAGGGAAGGCCCCTGGTTTCGTGATTCACGAAGATGGTACATTACGGTTCCATAACCGCATCTGTGTACCTAATATGGAAGAGCTGAAGAGGAAAATTTTAGAAGAGGGGCACAACACACCCTATTCTGTGCACCCAGGGGGAAATAAGCTTTACAAGGATCTAAGCAGATGTTCTGGTGGAGTAATATGAAACAAGAAGTGGCAGACTTTGTAGCAAAATGCCTCACATGCCAATGGGTCAAGGCAGAACATCAACGACCTGCCGGACTTCTGCAACCGCTGGACGTTCCTGAGTAATGGGACTCGATATCAATGGACTTCGTTGTGGGTTTGCCAAAGACCAGGCGAAAACACAACGCGATATGGGTAATTGTAGATCGATTGACCAAGTTGGCTCATTTTCTAGCCATCGCCAACAACTGGTCCCTGGATCAGCTAGCTCAAGCTTATGTAAGAGAGATCGTAAGACTACATGGAGTTCCCAGTTCTATAGCCTCAGACAGAGACACTAGATTCCAGTCTAGTTTTTGGAAGAAGTTACAGGAGGCGTTTGGTACCAAACTCAAGTTTAGCACCGCTTTCCACCCAGCTACTGATGGGCAGACCGAGAGGACCATTCAGACCCTCGAAGATATGCTGCGAGCATGCGTACTAGATTTCAAGGACTCGTTGGATGACGAGCTGACTCTTATTGAGTTCTCCTACAACAACAGTTATCATGCTAGTATTGGGATGTCACTCTTCGAAGCTTTATACGGGAGGAGATGTAGGACTCCCCTATGTTGGCAAGACATTGATGAAGCTCTAACAATCGGACCGGACCTAATACAGGCCACTACTCAGAAGGTTCGGATCATTCAAGATAAGATGAAGGCTGCACAAAGTCGACAAAAGAGCTATGCTGACAGGAGGAGAAGACCTTTAGAGTTTGAAGTGGGAGAATACGTGTTTTTACGGGTTTCACCTACAAAAGGAGTTATGAGATTCGGACAGTCGGGGAAGCTGACACCAAGATTTATCGGGCCGTATCCAATCTTGGAATGCATTGGAGAAGTTGCTTACCAGTTACAGCGCCGGGAGAACTTCCAAGAGTGCATAATGTCTTCCATGTGTCACAACTCAGGAAATACGTTCCAGACCCAACTCATGTGATTGATCCTGAGCTGCTTCAGCTACAAGAGGACTTGAGCTATGAAGAGCAACCGCTGGAAATATTGGATCGTAGAGAAAAACAACTTCGAAGGAAAGTAGTCCCCTTGGTGAAAGTACGATAGGAAAATCATGCCACAACGGAAGCAACCTAGGAAACAGAAGAAGAGATGAGAACGAAGTACCCTCACCTGTTTCACTCTTAAAGGTACGTCAAGTTTCGAGGACGAAACTTCTTTTAAGGAGGTAATGATGTAAAACCTCGAGTTTTAGGGAGGACGGAACCGTTAGGATTGTTATCGAACTGTTAGGTCTAAGTTTAAGTTTCGAGGACGAAACTTCTTTTAAGGAGGTAATGATGTGAAACCCCGAAAAATCCAAAGATGTTGACCGTGACGTCGTTAGTAAATTAGGTTCGACTCCGTTATTTATTATTATTCGTTTGTGTTTATTTTTGCTAACACTTGAGCTCGTAGGATCGTGAGGGACTAACAAGGGTATATCGGTAATTTCGTGGGTTTAGTATTATTAGTATTACTCTAATTATTATTAATATTATTATGTGTATTAAAATTTGTAATTATGTGAATTTTTAGTTGTTATGTGTTTATTATTATTATTATCGGTATTGTTATTATTACTACTATTATTATAATTATTATTATTTTCAAAAAAACAATCTGATTTTTCTTATTGGGTTGGATTAGGAGTAGGATTAGTTTTTAGTTGGGCTTTTTAATGGTTAATATAAAAACCCCCCTCTCTCTCTCAAAACCCTAATAACAACTCTAACCCCAGCCTCCCTCTCCTCTCCTCTCTTCTCCCTTCTCTCTCCCTTCCCTCTGCAAACCGCACCCACCTCCGCCGCGCCGTCCACCGTGCGCCGCCGTAAACCACTGCAGCCACCACCATTCTCTCTCTCTCTCTCTCTCTCTCTCTCTCCCCCCCTCTCGTTTTGCTTTCGTCGTCCTTGCTGCTGCTCGCTGCCGCCACACACAGCCACAACCGTCGTCGCCGCGACATTGGATGACGGACGCGCCACCGCCACCGCTCTTTCCTTCCACCGTCAACGCCCAGAATCGAAGAGTGGTGGGTTTCGAAACTGCGGTTGCTATTTTCCAACGCCAGGCGCCACCGACCATCTTTCCGACGACCACCGACGATTTGCGCCGCCGACCGACCGGCCGCCACCAAGTCGCCGGAAAACCGCCGCCCCAAACCCTAACGTAAACCCTAATTCAGTTTTCAAAACCCTTTTCTTTTATTTCTTGTTTTTCTGTTTTGTTTTCTTATTATTTCTTGTTTTAAATCTTGTAATTGGGTAATTAAGGGTGTAATTTTATTAAGTCGTTATTTGTAATTAATTGTTCTTGTGTTATATTATTTATATGTAATTTGTCTAATTCATTTTATGTAATTTTTATGTTTTAATTTGGTGTATTAGGGTTGTAATAGTTGTAGTGAAAATTAGTAATATTCGACTATATGAGATGCTTTGAATTGTTTTCATGAGAATCATGTTAGGGTTTTAGATGACACTATTATTGTATGCACGAATTAAAAGTTTAATTACCTAGATTAGTTCTTGAATCGTTAGTTAAGTATTCGCATGTTCTTTATTTCAATCATGTTTAATCTTATCTTGTTTAACAAGTTAGGCGATTGAATTATTAAAGTTCGATTCTTGTTCACTAATTTAGGATTCTTGATTGAATCTTGTATAAAGAAACTAATTGTTGGAATTCTTGATTGGTAGTTCAAATGTTTATATGTTCTTTATATTTTATTCACATGTTCTTTAAGTTCCTTGTTAATTATTGATTAAGAAATTCATGTTTTATACCCTTCCATGTTGTTATTATAGGACCTTGAATAAGTTTATTTTAGAATTCATATTTAGGATAATGTTTTTATTATTTCATGTATGCTTTTTGGGTTAGTGGAAATATTAAAGTTGATTTCATGTTTTACATTTTAGTTTTGATGATAGGAGGTTTGCTGTTTGAACTTTAGTTGGATTAGGTTAATTACTTTGGATCTTAGTTACTGTTCTAAGCCCTAATTAGGACCCCGGGATCGATTGGTGGAAGTTAGAACCGAAAACTATAAATTAAATAAGAACCGGGATCAGGACAGTTTTGTTAGTGTCTAAAGATCGGGTCACCACGATTAATGTAGTTGTTCTTTGATCGAACCCTTTGGACTAGAGGTTCCCCTAGATGTTAGCTTTCATAGGAATTTTGCGGAACGGACTTTTGAGTTGTATAGCTCGAGTTATAGTCATTTTACCAGAACCTGTCGGAACTGGACCAGTTGGAAGTTTTGGTACTTTTAGAGTCTTTCGAGGCTGATATAGGCTTAGTCGTTAACTTAAGAGTTTTAGTAGACATCCCGAGGTTTCCGAAAAGTCCAAAATCAGACCCATAGGATGTCGAGAAGTCAAGTTACGACCCTTTTTATGTGGATGCTATGATCTGTCTTGTTATGTAAAATTGTTAATAAATGTGTTGTTGATTGAAAAGGTTTACTTGGTGTTATTACACAATTACTTGGAATGTGTTAAGTAATTTAAAGTATAGATCCATGATTGATAGGAACCATATAGTGTTCCTAGGGGAGGGTTAGGTAGAAGGTAGTTAATACTAACTTCGAAGGGCGCGTTTTGATTAGAATAATTACTTTTATTTTAGGCCCGAGCTAATTCGCGTCGTTGGTGAGCTCAAGTGTGTTCGGCTTAGCTGTGAAGTGAAGTTAACTAGGTAATGTCTATGCTCTAATCCCCACTAGGATGCTCTTTAAATGTGTTTTAATGTTTTCTAATATGTTTTGAGAATTGCATCCCGAAAGGGGACTTTTGTTGAAATGTGGCCATCTGTTTTTGATATTTGTTTGTAA
The DNA here is from genome assembly GCA_029582165.1 of Portulaca oleracea. Classification (NCBI taxonomy): domain Eukaryota; kingdom Viridiplantae; phylum Streptophyta; class Magnoliopsida; order Caryophyllales; family Portulacaceae; genus Portulaca; species Portulaca oleracea. The sequence continues at coordinate 17,628,088 of CM055893.1, read as the reverse complement.
TTGTTGATTGATGAGTTATTGAAATTGAGATGGTCTTTTGTAAGTAGTTTTGTTACTGATTTTGATAACTTGGGTTGGGTTTGACTTGAGAGCTGTAAGCTGAGTTGTACATAAGATACTAATAATTCAAAGTGAAACATTAAGTGGGTTTCAGGGCATAACCCGGAGTACAGGATTTGGTATCCTGCCGCGTTATAGACCAGGAGATCAGGGTTTCTTCCCTGATATAGGATAGTGGATATTTTGATGCCTGTGGTAGGCGAATATTTTGATGCCTGTGGTAGGCGAACTTTGATGCATGTGGTAGGCGAATATCTTTGATGCCTGTGGTAGGCGAGTATCTTTGATGCCTTTGGTAGGCGAACTCTCTTGATGCCTGTGGTAGGCGATGTTACTCTAAGGGATGTGGTATCCCGCCCGCATAATAAAATATGGATTGGTTGGGTTGAGGAAACCAGTTAAGGGTTTAAAGGTTTGTGAAATGATTTGACTTGTTCCCTCTCCCTCAAATGAATTGAAATGATCTTAACTTGTTTTTAACGTTAGGGGTAGACATTATTGAGATTTCCCCCTCATTTTTTGAAATGTTTTGTTTTCTGGTGAAGATCTATATGCTGGGGATGGGAATTAGAAGTGAGGACGTCATCGTTAATTTTGTTGATTTTCTTTTATGAGAAACTTGAAGTTAGTTTTGAGGTTTATTTTCTAAGTATGAGTTTGTTAGTTTGTTTTATCGTTATCAGACAGTTGTAGTTTCCTTCTCACCTTGTATTCCTTCGGGGTACGGCAGTGACGCCCAATAAGAGTTTGAGTCTTCCGCTAATTTTTGTTTGTTTACGTTAGTTTGACTTTGACTTTTCTATAATTGAAATTCCGGGGCGTTACACTTGACTACTCCGAGCTTCACTACCACGGTGAGAGGGAGCTCCTCGAAATTGATGGTTAGTTAGCGACCATTTCACCTATAAAATAGACAACAAAAACAAAAGAAAGAAAGAGAAAACAATACATATTAGTTATAACAAAGTAAATCGAAGATGAAAAGGAAAACAGGGTCCCGCCTAGTGCGCCAAAAATTATGTGGAGCAAAAAATTAATAACATAGAATAAATTAAATAAATTGCCTACACAATCTCCCGATATATTGTTGTATACATCAGTTTATTATTTTCTTTGAGTACGACCCTATTCAAGAGGATGAACCTCCTTAATTATGTCCCCTTTTGGGAGACAACCTTTTGATTCCAACTTGCTTTGTTAAGCTTAACTTTCTTGACTTCTTTTGTTTTATTTTTAGCCGATGTAAATTTATATCAATTTTATGTCCGACCTGTAACTTAATGCATCAGATAACGCCTGAATAGCCACCTTTAGGAAGGGTACTACCCGAACACATTCTTCATGTCCATGTTAGGGGAAAATTTGGTTAATTTGGAATTCAGGTTGCACTCACTATTTATTGTGGGCTGCCTACGTGCCCCTCAGAAGGGGATAAAACCGATTGTAGTTTAGGAAAATTTTAGCATTTATTTGGGTTGTTTAGGTTAAATTAATAACCATTATTTTTGACCCATTTTTGTTATTTGTTCGGCTAAATAAATAGCCAAGACAGGGTTTGAATTTTTTACGGAAGTTTGGCCAAATTAATATTATAGTCGTTCTGTTGTTTAACGTCATTTTCCGACTTAGTCCTTGATGAGGTGAGATAATTTAATTTGAGTTGTCGATTGCACCCGTAGTACACGTACTTGCTATGGACTTCCTAAGTACTCTTGTTGAGATCAAATCGACGGAGTTCTAGATCCGTTTTGAGCCCATAGCTCAGATAAAAATTCGAGAGAAAATTTATGAGCTTGATAATTTTATTTGGATCAGATTTAGTCCATCGAAGGACTTGAGATTTGGAATTGGTAATTTTTGTGGAGTCTAAATTTAACCGGTTTTGGGTACAAAATGATATATTATGTAACCGTAGTCTATATAAATTTGAAATTTGACTTTTTAGGAAAAAGGGGGAAATTTTGTGAGCTAGGACTTGCGTTTGGCTCGGGGTTATTCCATTTGATGGGCTTGAAATTTAGAAAGGATAATTTTATGGAGCTTGAATTTGGGTTGTTCAAGTTACATGAAAAACATATTATGTAACCAAAAGTTGTATAGACTTGAAATACGATCCTTTATGATAAGGTGGAAAATGAGAGCTTAAACTTTGTGTTTAGCTCGGGTTTGGTCCATTTAACGGACTTAGAATACAATAGGAAAACCTGTTTAGGAGCTGACTCGTTTTGGTTACAGGAAAATATTTCGTAACAACAAGTTGCAAGAAACTTGAAATTTGATCATTTTAATAAATGCGGGGAATATTTGTGAGATTAGACTTTTTGTCCAACTCCTTTTTAGTCCATTTAGCGAACTTGAAATTTGACAGAAAACTTGTAACCTGGTTGTCGTCTTAGTTACAGGAAGACATTTTTGTTGTTACAAATCATATAATCATGAAATCTTGCCTTTTTAAGAGCGGGAGGGGGAGGGGGGGGGGGGAGAGAGAGAAAATTTGTAAGCTTTGAAATTTTATCAGAGTTGGTTTAAGTCCATTAGGCGAACTTGGCATTTCACAGGCAGGCCTGTGATGAAATTGGCTTGTTTTGGTTATAGGAAGACGCCCTGTATCACAAGTCGCACAAACTTGAAACTTGGTCCTTTTAAGAGAGAGGGACAACTTGTAGGTTCGAGATTTTATAATTGGCTTGGTTTTGGTACATTTGGTGGACTTGTCTATTTGACAGGATAACCTGTATGTTTTAACAAATGACCTATTTTTCTGTTTAGGTCACATATAATATGTAACAGAGGGTGAAAATAGACATTTTAGGTTATTTTTTTTGTGAGAGCTAGGCTTTTTTGTGAGTTTGGGTATTTTTACTTAGCTCGAATTAGGTTTGGTTGGAGGACTTGAAAACTTGACAAGGTCGGTCGACATTTTTGTGGAGCTTGGGTCATCTGGCTCGTGATTCGTAACCCGACTATGTATTATTTGTCCCTCACAAAAAAATAAAAGGACTCAAATATGAACTCGAAAATATATTTTCAAAAATTTGAGTTTGTGACTGTACCCGAATGTAAAACCCTGAAAATTTCAAAGGCGTTGACCGTTACGACGTTAGTAAATTAGGTTTTGACTCTGTTAATTATTAAATTTTTGTTTGTGATTATTTTGCTGACACTTGAGCTCATAGGACCGTTGGGGAACTAACAAGGGTGTATTGGTAATATCACGTGTTATTATTATTATTATTATTATTATTATTATTATTATTATTATTATTATTATTATTATTAGTATTATTACTCTTATTATTATTCGTATGTGAAAATTATTTGTTATGTGATTATTATTATTATTATTATTATCCATTATATGTATTACGTGAATAATTTGTGGGCATTACTGTCATGTGATTATTATAATTCTATCTTTATTATTATTAGTAGTTTTATTATAGTATTATTACTATTATTAGTATAGCATTACAGTGGTGTGAGAGTATTTGTATTATATAACTAATAGTTTCATATGTTTTATTTTTGCTATTTGCAATTATTTATCATGATTAGTGTGGTATTAATTTTAGGTGATTTTAGTTAATATTAGAGTATCTTTGATATTAGAATTGGTTAGGAACAAATCTGATGCAGTTAGGAGAATTAGAGGGGGATTAGAGTTGGATTAGTAGAAGATTAGGGTTAGTTAAGGCTTGGGAAAAACCTAGTTAACAAAACCCTACGTGACTCCTCCCTCCCTTCTCTCTCTTTCCTCTCTCACACTCTCTGCCGTTTCTCCACAGCCACCGCCGCCGCCGCCGCCGGACCTTCGTCGGCCGCCACCTCGAACCCCAGCAACCGCCACGAACCACCACAACCTTCCCTACTTCCCTTCTGCTCTCACTTTTGATTTCCCCCTCTCCTTCCGTTCGGTTCTACCTAACCCTCCCCATAGGAACACTATAAGTTCCTATCAATCATGAATTTACACTTTAAATCATCTAACACATTCCAAGTAATCACATATCCAGATCAAAACATCACTCTCATACAACAACATTTTTATTAATGAAAAACATCAACAACACAGATTACAGCATCCACATAACAAGGGTCAAACGTTGAATTCCCGACATCCTATGGATCTGGTTTTGGACATTTCGAAACCTCAGGATGTTTACTAAAACTTTCATGTTGAACTCGAGACCAAAAACACCTCCTATGGTCCCCAAAAATGATCATTAAACCAAACTGTCCAGATCTGACCTAGGTCTGGTATTCGGGGTATAACTCGACCTATACAACTCCAAAGTCCGTTCCGCAAAATACCTATGAAAGATAACATCTAAGAGAACCTCCAGTTCAAAGGGTTCGATCAAAGGACGACTATAACTCTCACGGTGATCCGTTCTTTACACATCATCGAATCTGTCCCAAAACTGATTTAGATTTTATTTTGTATCTCCAATCCTAACTCAAATCAATCAATCTAAGACTCCCACTTTGACATCTAAACATATGAAGAAACACCTACTGAACCTTCTTACAAAATTAAACCAACCCTACCAAATTAATTAACATGAAATCCCCAAATAAACATATTAATTTCCAATTCTCACATAACCTAAAACTCACACTAATAACCAAAATAAAACTAAACGTTGAACATTTAAACTTCATAGACACATAACAAATCAGCAAGGCCTAGTTACCACCAATTATAACCAAAAATTTACGGTGGTCCTGGTGGTGGTGCGAGGCGGCAACAGTGGTTGGCGGCGCGGCGGAGTAAGAACCGAACGGAAGGAGAGGGGGAAATCAAAAGTGAGAGCAGAAGGGAAGTAGGGAAGGTTGTGGTGGTTCGTGGCGGTTGCTGGGGTTTGAGGTGGCGGCCGACGAAGGTCCGGCGGCGGCGGCAGCGGTGGCTGTGGAGAAACGGCAGAGAGTGTGAGAGAGGAAAGAGAGAGAAGGGAGGGAGGAGTCAAACCCCAGCAACCACCACGAACCACCACAAAGACGAGGAGATCATATCTCACGAGGAGATCATCTCCACAAAGACGAGGTTCAATGTGTACTACACCACTTGGAAAAAAAAAAACATGTTTTTTGTGTCAAACAGGGGGCCATTGCTCAAGAAACTTCAATGTTTTAACTTGAGATTTTACAGCATCTTGGTGTTCAATGTCGAACCAGGACACACCAAAATGAATGGTTTTATGATTTCAGTCAGAATCAAGATACAATAACAGTGGCTCCGGTAGGAACTGTGGTGTCAAATGACCCAAAATTGTTGGTCTTTGCAAACCCCAAATTCATAAGAATCCATTTTTATGGGTCTTTACAAACTCGGGATTCCTAAGAATCCATTTTTATAGGTCTTTACAAACCCGGGATCCCTAAGATCCCATTTTTATGGTTTCGTAGGAGTCGAGATCCGCAAGGATCCGAGTTTTATGAATCTGCTAGGATTCAGGACCCATCGGGATCCATGGTTTATAGTTTTTGACAAGCCCATTGCTTTCGGCTTCCCATAGAATCCCAACATGACTGTTTTGATCTAGAGGCCAGCATTTCCTTGATGGCTTCATGTGTTGGGAGCACCATTTCTTTGAGGGGTTAGCCATGACTGATATCTTCAAACACGGAAGTGTTGGACAAGACATGGACTTTGAAGGCGAGCTAGGGAAGAAACTATAAGAGTTCTAGCCGAAACAATTTTATACCTTCGAATCAGTCGTTCCTCTGCCACTTGGTTCCAACCTTATGCAGTGATACTGAGTTTTTCTTAAAACTCTCTGCTTGTTCTTCCTCTTTGTCTCTATAATTTGCTTGCCTAGAATTCGTGTACCCGTAGAAGAACCAAAGAAAGCCCCCCCCAAAAAAACCTCCTCATCTTCAATTTTTTTTTTTTATAAGAGAAGTAAACATTTAGTTTTCTATGATTAGTTACTTGGGGGTGTAAATTGATTGACAACGTGCATATATGAAAACTCCCCATTTTTAACTAATCTTTAATCCAGCCGTTTATACAAAGCTAATTGTAGTTAAGGGGAATCCACTGCTGGACATGCACGTAAATTTGAAACTTCCACCTTAGCAAGTCCCCCCTCCCCTTTTTATCTTGACTCATATACAATGCACATGTCCAAGCTTTGCAACGTGTGTATTAGTTGTTGATTCATCTAAGTTTGTGATTCATCATAAACTTCATTAATTTGATTCAAATAACATAGACCCCCTTTTTATATAACTTATATTATTCATCTCCCTTCTGTCTTTTTTTTTTTTGGTAATTTAAGATGATGATAATAATAAGTAAAAAAATTCTTACAAAATATCTTAATAATAATAATAATAATAAAATAATAATAATAATATAATAATAATAATAGTAATAATAATAATAATAATAAATGCTATTTGTCGTTGAATCCATTTCATGAGACTCACAACAACAAAGACACCATTTTATCATGATTTATTTTATTTATAGTTCGGCTCGAATTTTTTAAAATTCGTCAAAAATTGACCTCCAACATGTAGCAAGACCCTGGTATTGCCGATCTTCAGTAAAATTTTGAGAGATGAACTCCCAGGCAGTGATTCCTTCCCTTTGTAGTGCCCGAATCTGTGCCCAGGAAAGCTGCAAGTAAGGGCAAAAAAACCATATTTGAGGTATGCAATGATATAATACACAAGATATCGGGTTTTCATCGAAGTACCGTAACAACTCATGATCATTGGGGATAGGTTGGAGAAATCTGCCCACCAGCTCCTCCTCCTTGAGGGCCTTGGCGCCCTAATCAAGAAGAGTGTCATAGTATCCTCCCAAATACAATAAACCAAACACACCTTTAGTGCTTGTATGAGTACATAGACAAGCGAATAAAGGACATAAAGAAATCCCGGTCAAGGAGATAAAAATTTCTTTTGATTAAATTTGTTCAAAATTAAACAAACAAATGTTCATATTTTTCGGAAATAATCAAGCCAAGATAGCAGTAGTGACAAATCACCATCTCTCTAGAGCCATCGATATGGTGCTAGATGAAGTATCCATGCAACAAATTGCCACATCAAGGCAAAGATGTCACCGGTGGAAAATCACCACCCTTCTAGAGCCATCGACATCACACTTAATGACGTTGCGCTTGATGAAGGCTCTAGCCAACAAGTCGCAGCCCTTCAAAATCAAGCCAAGACGACACCAGTGATAAATCGCCACCTTATCATCATCCAATGACAATCGAGTAGAGTAACATTCTTGCTCGAGATCCACACCAAATTGCATCCTCCATCGATATAAAGTAGAGCATCATTCTTGCTCGACATCGGCAACAAATTGTATTCTCCATAAAAAATCGAGTAGAGCATCATTCTTGCTCGAGATCGACGACAAATCGCATCATCCATCAATAATCAAGTAGAACATCATTCTTGCTCCAAATCAGCAATAAATTGTGTTCTCCATAATCAATTTGGTAGAGCATCATTCTTGCTTGAGAATAACATCATCCATCGACAGTCAAGCGTAGGACGTCCAACTTCCAAGCATCGCCTTAGGATCTAAACCTCAAAGTCATATCCATGACCGGTGTCCAAAAATCAGAACTACTTTTCTTTTCGTTGTACTTGGATTCAATCAAAGTGGGCGCTATTTGTAGCCACCGAGATTTTGATCTTTTGTTAGTATATAATATAATGTAGCTTTATTATTTTGTTTTAGAAATTGCAAAAATAAAGGGAGCTTAGAACCTTGGAAACCCTAGCCATGCCTGCAAGTTACATGCACCAGCTTACGTACGAAAGGAAAGCCCTAGCCATGCATACACAAGTCCAAGTAAAAAAAAACCCACATGTATGCATCCCATGCAAATACGTGAAGACCACATGGCCTTCAGCAAGGTCACAGGTTCGAAGCTTGTTACCAAGCTTCGTCCAAAAATGATCAATAATGTTTATGCATGCATGAAGGCCACTTGGCCTTTAGTGAAAGTCAAACAAAGTCAACCCGCAAACTACACCGTCCAAGAACCGTTTAAGCTGGGGAATGTATCATGTGCATTAATAGCTGAGTGACCTTCCCAACACCCACAATCCACTCCTCCAGGTTATAGACAAGCAAAAACACATGTTTACTGAAGTCCACACGGTCATGCATGAAAAAGATGATTCTTATGTTTACCTTAGTGCTCAACTTGGCCGAATACACCCCCTACAACTAGTCCATGCAACAATTACCCTATGAACAACCTCCTTTAGCTCAAAGTGAAGGAGAATGAGGAGAATATCGATCCTTGAGACAACTCTCAATCCTCCCTCTCTTAATCTCTCTTTGTGAAAATTCTCTCATAAGCATTCAAAGCATAGTTCTCCAAAACATCTACTCCTAAAAACATATCCTAATATATTCTCTCCTCCAAATTCACATAAATTCATACCTACTAAGCACCACAAAATATCAACAGCACCAAAAACCACAATCAATACCCTTGTTTGATCCTTAAAGGTCACGAGTCTTCACATTACCTACCAAAAATCTCTTTGTTCCTTTCTGTCCCCATCTTGTCTCAATAAAAAGAATGACCAACCCCCAAGGATTCCTAAAGGCCACGTAGCCTTCGTGTTCATCCGGCCAAAATCAAAATACCAAGGCTAGGCAAGGTTCCAGAGCATTTATTTTATAGGTATTGTTTATGTCATTTCATTACATGTATTATATCATGTAATTATGTATGCTTTGTTTCTTCATGACATAATATGTTCATTTTCCAAAATTATGTATGTTGATTGATTTTGAAATGCAAAACTTCAATTTACCTTCCTTCATAACTATATAAAAGCGGATTTTAAACTTTTAGAAGAGTCTTTGTTTAAGTGAGAGTTGGACTCAAAGGGCTTTACCTTTCGAGTATGTAACCTTACCCCCGAACTTGATTATCTGGTTCGTAGGCGGAGTCATTCTTTTGGTTTTCTCAACTTTTTTGTTTAATAAGTTGGGTGGCGACTCTTTCGAAATAAACACATTGCTATTATTGCTCATACTCTTTTTTCAAAACTCTAAAATTGATTTTGTGTGAGTTATGGTCTTACAGTAATGCAATGTTATGTTACGAATGCTTTGTACATTTTTAAATAGTGACATTGCATAAATTGCCTTTTTTTTGAAACCTGCATTTTGTGAAATGGTGATTTAATCTTAAGGAGAAGGAGCAAGTCAATGTTCTCTCTTTAAGTTTAAATTGGTCATTCATAACGTCTTTATTGTAAAGGTATTTTTTAACTAAATTATTTAAAAAAAAAGTGTAAAATAATTCCTAAACCGGTTTTAGTAAAAAAAAAAAAAAAACCCAACAAAGTCCTAAAATTTCAAACACAAGATCATGCATCGTTACACTCGTTCTATCGGCGAAGCCTCGGGGAAGGTTAATCATGATGTCCTAGGGACGTCCACAGTTTAATGTTTCACCAAGTCATATCCTTGTTATCTTTATTTTGTTCTTGTTATCCTCGTGATGGTTTGATTAAGGTTGATTGTATTTATGCTTGGCTCTAATTTGGTTCTAATTTGGTTCTAATTCTCAAGGCCATGAACTTAGTTGTTAGAGTGACCTTTATGCTAGTTCTGGATAGTGTGGGTTTTATCTTATTCTTGGTAATCTATCTCTTGTGTTTTTTTTCATGCTTTGCGTGAGTCTTTATTTTTTCATCCATGTCATCCTTGGTGTTCTCCTTCTCTTTATCAAACTCTAGCTTTTTCTTTCTAGGCCTTCCCCAAAATGCTTCAACAAGTAATCGTCACTTCTCTCTTCGTCTTTTTAGTGGAGCGATTTAACATTTTTTTCTGTGTTAGATCGATCGAGTCTCCATTATTTCTAGTGATTGGCGCCCCCTAAGGCATCTATTGGTGATAGTAAATGTTGGACAAAACTCTCAGTTGTATGGCTGAGAGAGAAACCCTAATGGTTGTAGAAAACTTTTTGCTAAACACTAGTATACTACAAAATATAAAAAGTAAATGTCTTACAAATTTTAAAATAGTTTTATTGATTTATAACTAATGGCAATAATACTATATAAAATTTGGTTACTACTTGTGCAAACATGAGTTAAAACAATAACGAACGAGATAAGTTAAAACTCACAAAGATTAAGGTTCATTTTTAAAAAATTAAAAGAGAGATTGTATATGCAAAATATCCAAATTCTAATCACTGAAATAAATGGTGGCATCAAGGTTAATTGTTGATGTAGATGTGACTGATCCGAGTATTTCTTTTTCCTAACTGACATGACTTGTAAATCCCATGTTTTATGCCGTAAGCAAATCATGCTCAAGTGATTCTTTGATTTAGTTATCTTATTCTGCATTTTCCTTTTCTCTACTTCTTGCATCATACAAAATTGAGATTACCTTTTTTCCTCTCTTTTTAGGTATTAATATTGGTTACATTTTTTTTATTATTAGTTTGTTCTTCATTTCTTCTACTTGAACGGGGAGGACAAAAACTGCTTGTATAGGTTAGCAAATCTAATGGAGCTAGAATCTGGGATTTCTTCAAAACAATGTCCTTCTCAGGTTACCTACTATTCTAATTCTTTAGTTTCATGTTTTGGGCATTTTATATCACATGAAAGTTGAGTATTTTTCATCTTAAGTTACAAGATCAAGTAACTTAATAAATTTCAAAATGCAATCGTTGAAGAAATACATGAAGAAATTTTTATTGCTTTTTGTGGGAGAAGACTACAAGAACGCAAATAGGTATTGAGGGAAATGTCTTTATGTTTGTCGCCTTGTTTTTCAATTGACTCCAAGACATTAGCATTTATAGATGTCATATCATTAAATACAATGAATAATCTTCTATTCTTAATATGTTACAGTACTCCTAAAAACATCTATGAAATTAAAAAATCTTTGAACGTTAATAGTAAATAAGTTAAGTTTATTTCTATTTTTATTTTTAATATACCCCATTAAACTTGATTTATTTTCTTCACTCTAATAAAAAAGCATTATCTGAATAAATCTTCAAGCTAGATGGCTTCGTGAGAATGCTAACGACTTGATCATTTATTACGACATATGAGAGTTCTACTTCTTTCTTCTCTATATGGTCTCGTAAAAAACAAAGTCTTGTTCCAATATGTTTAAACGTTCATGAAATGTAGGAATCCTTACTACTGCAATAGCTGACTTATGATCAACATGTATTATATTAGGCTCTTCTTGAGGTACGCTTAATATCTTTATTAATGTTCTCAGCCGTGTTGCATGACAAACTAATCAAATAGTTGTAACATATTCGGGTTCGTAACTTGAAACAGACATAATAGATTGTTTCTTTGATTCACATGCAAAAAAAGTGTCCCCCATTCACACATTGCCACTAGTTCTCTTCCCATCGTCAAGATTTCCACCATAATCACTATCACAACATGCAATAAGATCGAAATCTCCTAACAGACACAAAACATACTATGATCAATTTTACCTTTAATGTGCCTCAAAATTCTCTTTGCCATGTGTGAAATAGTTGGCAATTCCAAAAGCCGACTGACACAGTTAACTCCACAAAAAATGCCAGGCCTTGTGGATGATAAATATCTCAAGCTGCCAAGAAGAACTTGATACATTGTCGGATACACCTTTTCACCTTCATAAAAATTTGAAAGTTTTATTCCATAGTTGATATGAGTGTTTAGTAGCTTATAGTTTTGTAAATCAAATTTCTCAAGAATTGTTCTAGCATATGTTTCTTGAGAAATAAGTATGTATTACGATAATATTTTACTTCGTTTGAAGGGTAATAAGACATTATTCCAATATTATTCATCTCAAATTCTTCAGCCATTACCTTTTTATATTCGACGAACATTCTTGAATTGTTTCTAGCGAAAATCAAATCATCAACATATAAACGAAGAATTAACATACCTCCTACGACCTCATGTTAAACATAAACAACATGTTGGTGAGGGAACTTGTCAAAACTATAATTTTGAAAGTATATTTGAATCCAACTATACCATGCCCTAGGTCCTTAGTTTAAGTTCTACAAGGCTTTCTTTAGTTTCAACATTTTACCTTTCTGTCCATTGACAACCTAACCTAATGGTTGTTTAATATGAAATTCTTCTTCAAGATAACTATTCAAGAAAGCAGACTTGACATCCATATGATGGATTTGTAACTATTGTCGCCACACCCATGTCAGGCATGACACGACCGTGTTAGTGGATGACACGGTTGTGTTGTGGTTGAAATGCCCAAGACATCATTATTCAACTTTGAGAGGTCGCGAGCATGTCATGCATGGATATGAGCGTGGCCCTCTCCATGGACGGGGGGTCACGATCGTGTCACAAGCCAACACGATCGTGTCCTCCATGATCTTCCCAAAAGCATCAAATGATGAATGATAAAATCAAGTAGACGAATGACATGATGGTATGCCCTATCTTCTTCTTCATATCTTCTTTCGTTCCTTCATAGACGCCCCATCCCGTCCCTTGTTTAGTGTGAATGACTACGTTGCCCTTGGTTACAAAAGACCACAATACCCCGAATTAACGAGCCTTGGTGTAAAATACTATAATACCCTTGGGTTTGGTTCATTGATCGTATGGTGCCCAAAAAGGAACCGGTTATGTATAACATTCTTGTAAAATTGCCACGGTCTCCCAAAAAGTCTGTGACAAGAACTCATAGGTACAATATTACAAAGTACAGTGTCAACATAATTAGAACCAATTAACAAAGAGAAAATGATTTATCGGGTTACATTGATGCCATCAAGATCTCTAATCTACCATCAAGATCACTAATCTACTTGAGAGAGTGCAGCTGAGGATACGAAGTGGTCAGGATATTGAGTTTCTTTACCATAGAGGTCGAGGCAGCATTGGTGCAACTATCGATGATGAGATCCCTAACCTTTCCTCTAAGGTGTATCTCAAATGAAAAAAACATCTCCTATTGGCTCTTGTCAAGAAAAGCTTCATGGTGATGCAAATTCCTTCTCAAGACAAGCATCTCGCCATCATTCAACATAAGCACAATCTCTTCCTCGCTTGAATCTTCGGCCTTACAGATTGTTCTACTGAAGGATAACTTGATACCTTCTTCAATGTCCTCAACCTCTATGAAGGTCAAGGTCCTTCTTATGGGACAGTCATCCTGGTAATGACCATAGCCTAAGGATCGATAGCACTTCCTACATTTTAACGTATTTTAGAGTTCTTTAGGATAGGGGAGGGCGATGCCTTTAACGTTGTCAATCCTAGGCGACAGGGTAGATTTTGGGGCTTTAAGAGGGCTAGGAGTAACTGGATGTGATGACTCGGGAAGAAAGGGGATGGCACTGTCGTAAGCCTTGAAGGAGGCCCTTTCACTCTTCCTCCTCTCAACCTTTCGTGCCAAGTTGCACAACTCATCTAGGGAGTGATAGGGTTCAATCTCAACCTTGTTGCCAATGGAATGAGCTAGTCCATTAAAGAAACTCATGACAGTTTGTTCATGAGGTACACAAAAATCACTCCTCATTAGGAGCTGCTCTCACTCCTAGATAAATCGCTCTCACTCCTCTTGCCTTTCTCTTGATTGAAAAGCTTACTTAATACATCTTGCTTTGAGGTGCTCACTAAGAACCTCTTGTTCATGAGCCATTTAAGGTTAGCCCATAACAATATCTTTTTCTTGCCATCTATAGCCCTTTGTGCATGATCGAATGCTTCAAGAATATAAGGATATGGACTTGTCTTAAAAGAAAACTCCATCCACCATGAATTAATTTTGGCTTAAAGGATTAATCCATTAACCAAAGTAACAAACCCATCAAGTTTAGATAAAGATAAACACCAATAATCTCTGAAGGATTTGGTTTAAACATACTAATGTTAATAATGGATAAAGTAATTTTAGATTTGGGAGAAATGAGAGCACAAAACTTTCAAAGTATTCCACTCCATAATCAAAGTCTATCTTTATAAATGAGCTTATTGGCCCCTATATGGATGTTTAAGGCTCTCTTATGGTTGATACGTGACTCAGTAAAGAAACAAAGACTACATAAAGATATTTAGTAGATAGGTATTATTACATGACAAAATGACACCTCTACTAGTTGTAATCTACACTTGACACCTTAAATAAGCCTCATCCCTAAGTTATCCCAATGTTGTGCAACAAGAATCCATGGCATGACACCACACATGTAATGTATATTAAGCTCTGACAAATTTCTAATAAGTCCTTAATAACCGTTTTTACATGTTAGAGTGGTTTAGGAGTATTATAAATCATCCTTTAATCACAATAACCAACAATCTATTTTTTTATCAGCTTGTATCGCTCAACTTGTAGGCAATATTTGATGTCCACTTTTATCGAATTTGGGGATGAACCCTGAAGCATTTTTTTAGTTCTCAATCCGATCTTTCCAATAGGCTATCACACGTCTAATTAGGAGGTCATTTGGTTGGTTAATCAGATCAAACATTTAGAAGTTATTCATGAAGGATGATTTGGTTTGGTTGAGGTGTGTTGGATATTTACAAGGTTAAATTGGTCTTTTCCTTGTATTTTCAAATTTCCCTTATTACTTTATGGTAAAAAGATGATCTAGTAACTTAGGGAAGGTAAAAGGAAGCAAAATACAACATGGAAAGTATAGAAACCAAGAAGCCAGTTGGTTGGTCCAATAGCAAACATCCAATTTTAAGCCATCTTTCATATATGGCGTATTCTTATGCTTTCCCAATAGCTAAGTTATCGTAGTTTTGTTTAAGTAGCTTAATCTTATGTAATTTAGTCTAATCAAGGATGTATTAAGGTTTCTTCATGATTAGGAAGCCTCATTAGTATCATTGAGCTACTAGCTTGCTTGCTTGCTTATATATAAAATGTCGAAACACACTCACATTTTTTCATTATGTGAGTTTAAAAATTGAGAGCCTTTGTGTTTATTGTTTGTGAGTGTCTAAAACTCTCAACCTTTCTAGTTCTATATCTTGATTTGGCTAATCAAGTTGTGTTAAGTAGAACTTGCTAAACGATCAAGTGTTGTTTCTGATGGGTTAGGTAGTCTTCTCCTAACTAGGAGTAAATTACTTTTACCCTACCTGAGGTTTGTTGTAATAATTTTTACGCACCCCACATTCGTGAAATAATTTTTACCTTACCTCACATAATCTCTAAGTGTTTTTTACCCTACCTGAGGTTTGCTGCAATAATTTTTACACACCCCACATTTGTGAAATAATTTTTACCTTACCTCACATAAACTGTAAGTGATTTTTACCCTACTTGAGGTTTGTTGTGATTGTTACTTCAAAAATACAACATAACAAGGCTACAATGACTTAACAGAGCGATTGATATCATATTGGTCGCATAATTTTTTCGCGCGACCGATAGCTTAGATAATGAAGCATTTATCTTGTAGTAGGGATATTCTTTATTTATCACTTTTTATTTTCTTTTATAGTGGATAACTTAAATCATGAAGTGTATGAAACAATAACTAGCTATGTATGAGTAGATTCACATTTTGGTGGAAATCGACGACCGTGAAAGGGTTTAGGATTCATCTACGTGATCGGCAGTGGAGAGGGTACTAAGGGAGGATTGAGAGGTTAGGAAAAGTTTAATGGAGTATAGATGACGAAGATTAAGATTTCATTATAGATTGCTTTTTGTTTGATTCCTAGGATGACATTTCATGGCATTCAAATGTCGTCTTGGATTCTAGATCTTCAGTAGTAAAGGCGGTAATCGAAGCTCTAGATTTATAATGACACTTACTGCTATAGCAAGTTAAGTAAAAATCACTTACAACAAATCTGAGGTAGGATAAAAATTATTTCCCAAAGGTGGGGTGTGTCATAATTATTACGATAAACCTCGAGAATGATAAAAAAAAACACTTAGAGCTTATGTGAGGTAAAGTGAAAATTATTTCACAAATGTGGGGTGTGTAAAAATTATTACAGCAAACCTCAAGTAGGATAAATGTAATTCACTCTCCTAACTAGGCCACATGAAAAGGTGGAACTGATCTGGGCGGAAAAGGAATCCTAAATATTAGGATTCCCACACATGAAAAGGTGGAACTGATCCGGGCGGAAAAGGAATCCTAAATATTAGAATTCCCACCTAATCTATTCTAAACTAATCCAAAAGGAAATAACAGAATTGAAAAGATAGTAGGGACTTAGTTAATACATCGAGTCTCTAAATTCGATAGTCTTGGCCGACCTTGGACTCTTGAACGCACCAGTCTTCAAAAGGGACTCTGAGTAGAAGTTTCCAAAATGGAAACCTCCCTGAAATGTCCACACAGCACTTTTCAGCACAACTGCTAGACCGTTTAACCCTGATCCAATTGAGGTCAAAGAGTATGTTGATCGTATCTAACATACGGTTTTTCCTTCCTTCCTTTGGAAGGATTCCCGAGAATCACCTCGAGACTCCTAAAACCGGAAGCTTTCAAAAGGAAAGTATTCTCGGTATCCCTTAAGTCTCAGATGATGAGACTAGTCTTTACAATGGCCATTTGAGATGGAAAGACAAGAGTTTTCATCCCAAGGGACCCTGCTTTTATAGGAGAGAGTGAGAGGAGAAGATGGGTAGCCCATCGATGTGGGATGTGCATTCTACAAATCAACACAAATCATGATGACCTCACCACAGACCGTGGTGAACAGGAGATTCAAAATCTACTGCTTGGAGGCCACCACAGACCATGGAAAAGCCACCATGGACCATGGTGGCCTTTGCCACCCTTCGTGGTGCCTCCTTTTCACCCATAGTGGTTTTTGCATCTCCCTGGATCAATACTCTATTGATCTAGCCCTCTGTCCAACATACTCTTGCCTTAGGGTACTGGCTCATGTGACTCTATTGGACCAAATAACACGATTGTGATTGAACTGTTCAATCATCGATTAATAGACCTTCTAGCAAAGACTTTAATCATCGTGCTACATTGGCTTGAGTACTCGGATGTAATTGAACATTACCGGGACATTCCTAACAATCTCCCACTTATCCCACAAGTGTTCGATGTACAAATTCCCTTGTGACTTTAATGTCTCAGATTTAGATAACGCCAGTCTAAGTCATCCTTATTTATCCAAAATGTTTCTCAAACTCCAAGTCATACTTGAAAAATGGATGATAAACTATTGATCCATCAAGGCTTAGCCAAGCACTTTCCAGTCTAAACTCATCGAGTGGCCTGTGAGACATAAAACCCTCAATGGGGGTGAACAATGCCATCTTGTTCAACTACAAGTCACATGACATGAAACAACCTGGACATCGCCTATTTCACTTCCTTTATGAAAGGTTTCGGACGCACTCCAAAGTTATAACAAATCATGTATGAATTGTAAAGAACTCGGGATTGAGGAACTTCTTTGACTTAGTGAGAATTCTTTGACAATTACAATAAATTCAAGAATTTCACACCGTGTGTCAGTTTAGTAAATATTCTCCAACACATTACCCATGTGATTGACTTTTGGCATCCATTGTCCTTATGATCATGAAACTCGATCATCACACCAATCCCACTTGGTAATTTCTTGCAATCATCATTGTCCTAACATGATGATCCAATTAGGAATACGGTCGACATCCGACTAGGTCTAGCATTTCCAATTTCACTAAATGGGGCTTCAAAAGACCAGACATCATTTGTTCTTCCCATTTTGGACAAGCTAACCTTTTGTATGTTCGTACAATTCTAAACCTTAATTGAACATAACCACTAGGTTTTATTGATGAATAAAATGTCTTTGCAGCTTGTGAACTAGATAAAACATGAGAGGTAAGTTAGCCGCATTCTCCAATGCAATTACAACTCATGAATTGTTCATACATGAGTAGTAAATCTTGTACATTCTCCAATGTGTCTCATGGCCTATCGCCTTAACATGACCTTTATGTCAAGTTGAGCATAACCGTTATACCTATCAAGCAATAGGGGTTTAGAGTGTCACATTCACAATTGTTATTAACCTTACACATGTATTGATCACTCACCTCGAACATCGTTCGAGTGATATGATTTCCAAGGGACATTCATGTGCGAACCTGTTCTGCACCGTAGGTTGCTTAGCTCTAACAATTGCCCTAAACACAAAACCAGGCTTCCGCTGCGCAACATTCGGAGCCAAGTCCTTTGATAAACTCCTTAAAATAGATTCCTCAAGAGATAAACTCCTTAAACACAGTCACCAAGGCAACTTTCAGAATAAGCCGAGATGTACTAAGACTTAAAATAGATTCCTTAGGAGGAGTCCTATTGGAACTTTTCCAAGTTACGCCTTCCTCTTATAGACACGACCAATCCGATTCTTGTAATCGTCTTTGTCTGTCATGTTACAGGCACTAGTGTAACTCTTTACACATATACCGTTTATGTTCTCCTTAAACTAAAGATGACTCCTTAACTCTGACATTGCTCCTAAGAATGTTGATCACAATAGTCCAACGTTTCAATCCAATTGAATCTTGACTACACAATATCAAGATATTTTATAATGGATAGCTCAACACTCATAATGGGTTTCAAATGTCAACTACATCCTACTATACCAAGTGATGTATTGATGCCATCATAGATCAAATCCCCTTCTTGGAGTTTTGCGGAACTGTTTCAGCAATTTAACACCATAAGATCTATCTCCATGGATCTAAACTCGAAGATTTGCACTAAGCTTTGTCAAGGTGCTTTTAAAATTGAAAATCCATGTACCTTTAGTCTCAAAACATTAGGTCAGGAAATCCCTTTTCAACTTGGAGTATGTCACCACATACTGGACCAAACAGGACAAACATGCTCCCAATTAATTTCTTGTAACTACAAGAATATTTGGATTTTTCAGAATATCAAATTCTTTTTATCACTTGATATACTATTGATCTTTAACTCCATGCCCTTGCTAAAGATCACAATTGACCACCATCAACTTAAGGACCTTCCCAACAGGTTTCGGAACCTCAAAACTTGGATGTGTCACATACACTCCCAGTTTCTGGAATTAAATCGTAGAAAGAGAGTTTTGACATCCTAATGGACCCGTGGATTATGAGCCCGCTAATGGTCCCATGGATTACGGGCATGCCAATGGTTAAAGGTCTATTCATAGTCACCAGTATGAATGTAGGTCTATTTGGGGTTTATAAGTAAGGGTTTTTGTATCTACAGGGATGGTGTGTTAGGTTTAGGATATTGGTTTGGTAAGGTTTCAAATTCGAAAGCAGTAAATAATAAATTAAAACAAGAAACTAATCTAAGAATGAAGGATAACAACTGGAATTAAAGGAATTACTAATTTCAAAATCTATCTAAACAATTGCAAATAATAATCAAACTAAATCATGAATGGAGAAATAAAACTTAACCTAATCTAACATGAACTGGAAATTGAAACTACAAAGAAACTTCATATTTAAGAAAGTAGTCAATAGCAATGAATATAAAAACTGAATTGAGTACTAAATTTAAGACAGAGAACATGAACCTGGATTTCTTCACAGCCCGAATCCTCACTGGAAATGAGAATTTTGGGAACCTTAATCCTCCTCTTCACTAAACAATGGATTTTTGAGTTGAAAACTAATATTAAGTAAAGTGAAATAACGAAAACTGAAATTAACTTTGAGTAAAAGCGAGAAGGAAACAAGAAATTAAAAGCTAAGGTTGCTTCGAATTAAATTGCAGAAAAAGTAAATTACAATGAGAGGACTAGAGAACTTTTAAAGAAGACCTAAATATAAAGCTAAAATCTTGGAACTAAAAAAACGAAAGATTAAAAAAAAAACATGAAGCTAAAATAAGAAGAAACCCAAACGTGAAAAATAGCAGCGCCTAAAGAATTTCAGATGCTGACAGCGCCCAAGTATTACCCTCGTAGATTCTTTTGTCGACATTAGACGTTGGTGGAGTCGGCTGCGGCGTTGGTGGCGTCTCGGAGGCACTGCAGGTGTATCTTCGTTTCTATCTCCTTTTTGTCTAGATTTTGTTATATTTGACTCCTTTTCTAATTATTCTCATATTAACCTACAAAAAAACAAAAATCATTATAACTAACTAATAGTTAAGGAGATAAAACAAATAAACACTTTACTAAGGGTATCAATTTGGCTCGAAATGAGACCGAATAGTAGGCCATTAACGACCAATAGAGCCTCATAACCACCTAATTAACTATCCATGTCGATCTATTACCATAATGATCCACTGGGTCTCCTAATAGCTCTCACGCATCCAAGAAAGACCCCTAAGTTCAAAACTTGGTCATTTACATGGAGCCCACTTCAGAATTTTATGACTCTAAATCAATCTAAAAAAAATCCTGACTTTCAAAGCTTGACAATAAAGGAATTCTTCCACTTGTTATGTACCTAACCATCCCTCAACCCATCGAGTTTGATCCTCGACTTCTTGAGCCCCATTCATCTAATCCACAACTACTTAAGTCTCATGCTTTGCTTTGTATCATCAAGAAAAGGGGTGAGAGTAGTAGGATATAATAGATAGGGAAGTAGTTTGTGGCTCATGAACTTCACCAAGTTCATAAAATCTCTCCCACTCTTTCTCTTAGAGATAAGCATGATCTCTAAGGAGAAAGCAATTTGGGACATAAACACTTAACCTCAGAACGAGTAAAGAATATTCATCCTTTAGTTTCTTTTGGACAATCCATAAAGAAAACACTTTATTATTAGGGTACAATACGATAACAGGTTAGACCTATAGATGATTCTAGCAACCCCTTAAATAAAAAAGGAACAAACAAGGAATAATTCCTCTCCATATCTTATATGGTGTCTTTCTTAGCAGCATTGATGATAGAAAAGACCATAACAGATAGGTGATTATCAAGAACATGCCCTTAAAGTAAACATAAGATTTTCAACTCAAGAATCATCAATCATCCCATATTCAGTAGGGTATAATTCCTTTTGCTAGACACACCATCCACCATGGTGTTCTTGAAGGAATAAGAGTCATGAAATGATTTCACCATCTCTTTGATGAATGTCGAACTCTAAGCTCAAAAATTTAGCACCTTAACTTACTCGAAGGGCTTTAATTTTATCTTGCTAAGCAGTTCCTATACTTTACTCATGGAAAGCTTTAAACTCTTTTAACGATTCCAAGTCATGACGCATCAAATGGCATAACCATGTCCACTTGGATCGTCAGACAAGGTAATGAAGTATTCTCGCATACATTTGGTACCAGTTTCTTGTAAAGCCTAGGACATCCAATATGTACCAGTCGTAAATGTTCACTAGCCCGCTCACCAATTCAAGTGATAAGATGATAAAGTCATTTATCCCATCAGCTATACTTTGCAAACATGCACCTAGTACTGTTTTAAAGTCCGACCCATCCAAAATGTTTGCACGAAGCAGCATATGGATGTTTGTCTTAGGGTGTGCTTGGTTGAGAGGAAAATGATTTTTGAGGAAATGGTTTTCCATAAGAAATGGTTTTCCAAGGAAAATGGTTTTCCATGCCAAATTTTCCCTTGTTTGGTAGGAGATAAATTATTTTTCGGAGAATGATCATTTATGTCGATATAAGTAGCGATATATGTTACAAATGAAAATATTTGGAGCTCAAAATTCATATTTGAGCTTTTCTTAAACATTTCTATCGTGTTATAAAGTTTCGTGACAAACCGATAAAATTGAATTTTGCTTTTAAGTTTCAGTCATATTTAAAGTTTCGTGACAAACCGATAAAATTGAATTTTGCTTTTAAGTTTCAGTCATATTTAACCGTAAAAAAATGTCGACAAAAGTGGTGATATATGTTACAATGAAAATAATTGGAGCTCAAAATTCATATTTGAGCTTTTTTTAATCATTTCTATCGTATTGTAAAGCTTCGTGACAAACTGAGAAAATTGAATTTTGCTCTTAAGTTTCAGTCATATTTAACCGCAAAAAAAAATGTCGATAAAAGTGGCGATATATGTTACAAATGAAAATATTTGGAGCTCAAAATTTATATTTGAGTTTTTCTTAGTTCATACTATCAAATCATAAAGTTTCGATTCAAACGGTTCAGTTTGAATTTTTAAAAGTTTCAGTCAGTTTTAGGGCAAAAACTTCTGATTCGATGTATATCGAGATAAATGTTATCAAATAAAAATATTTTGAGCTAAAAATTTATATTTGAGGTTTTTTAATCAATTCTATCGTGTTACAAAATTTCGAGCAAAACTGTTAATGTTAAATTTCGGCCTCATATTTCAGTTAGGGGTTAGTAGTAAAAATTGATCCAACAATCAATGGTGGAAAATGATTTTTCTAGGTTGATCAAAGGAAGTCAATTTCCTCCCTTTAAAGGAAAATGTTTTTCTTTGGAAATGATTCTCTAAACTTTTTTTGTACCAAACACTAGAAAATTAGGAAAACATTTTCCAAAAAATTATTTTCTCCCCTACCAAACACACTCTTAATTCAAAATGACTCGAGCGGAGAAACCAAAATTGCAATGGTTTAAGTCACAAAATCCACTCATTTTGCACTGAATGTGATGAATATGTTTATCTTAATCTAAAATATACTAGTCATTCAACAAATGCCAGTATCATAATGGATTCACTCTTTAGAAATTAAAACATCACCTTTACAATTTCAAAAGCAATAAGCATCAATTCCAAAACATGAAACAGAAATCTCATTTCTAGTTAATTACATGAACAAAATAACTAATTATTGAGTTCAAGTACTTATTCAGAAGGAAAAGATAAACTAGAATCTTAAAGCATAAACTATCAACTACTTGCTTGTCTCCCATGCTAAGATCATCTCCTATCATTGCTGTCCTGTCCAAATTTCAGCTTTAATCCTGCACATTTCGACAAATGTGAGATTTTAGCTGGTATCCAATACCCAAAAGTAAAGACATTTAGGATATATTCAATCACATATGTACCTGATTCAAGAAATCTCATTTCTCTTACTCAAAGCCAATCAGGTACTCAGGGTAGGCTTTCTCCTGCAGATCTTAGATCTATGCAACAACCTTACACTAGCCTTCATGATCTTCAACGCCCTTCTTGACTAAATAGACCTCTGATGTATAATGGGATCACAAGATCACATTACACAAAAGGGCTAAGGATCTTTAAGAGCGGAGATGAAAATCTCCCTTCTCAAAGTTCTTAATGTGTGAAAATGGATAGAAAAGATGGAAAGAACTATGAAAGATGATTACCAAATGAAGGTATTATGATGAAAGAATGATGGACGGTTGAAGACTTTGGGTTCTTGATGAATTCTTGTTGAATTCTTGATGAATTCTTGATGAATGTCGTTTGGATGGATGAATGATAATGGCGATTGAAGCTCCCTTGAAGGATAAAGGCACACCACCTTCAAGACTCTTCAATTCCTTCCTTTCACCATCTAAGATAGCCAATCTTAGAATAGAAGAAGGGGATACTCGTTCTCCCTCAAGAGTAACGAAACACTAGCACAAAACTAGAGAGAAAACACCATGTGTTTACTTTGTATTTGATATATGAATGAATGATTGAATGAATACAATGGCACGGGGGGTCTATTTATACTAATCTTAGGACCCCTTGGACGTGTACCTAGGGTTCAAGAAACCAAGAATCAACTATTACATCATATATCCTATTTATGACATCATAAACTCTAAAATACAACTCTAGAAAGAAATTGCTATAACTCCTTCAATACTTGTCCGTTTTCATTGATTCAAAAACCATTGGAAAGCTTATTGAAAGAGCTCCAATCTGTCTTTTGATGATTTCCTCAATAGATGTATGGATCTAGAGTTATAGAGCAAAATATCGAACTGTACTTGATGGAGTCCTTTGCTGCCGTGAGAGATGACTTCTCAATAAGGACTTGAGAGTTATTTATGCTCATTGATGTCCTTGAAATGTGAGAGTAACTCCATGTAAGCTAGAATACCATCAAGGTCCTTCATGCTTTCTTCCTTGAGCTAATAAACCTTTGTAGTTGTTGATACCCAAGGCGACATTTGTAGCTTCTAGCTGAATTGAGGTCCTTTAGCTAGGCCTTGATGTATATAGCTAGACAAATATACATCAACCTCCTAAGGCTCCTTTCCTTCTTGACCTTTCAAACGCTCTTGCAAGCCTCGTTAGAAGCAATCAAGTCCTTCTCAACTGCTTTGAGCATCTCCTGTAGCTTCAACAAGTTATACTCATGCCCACACCTAATGTAACCCATTGTGAATGACTGGAATCCATCGTGCAATGAGCTTAGGATGATGTCAATAGCTGAGGTTAGGTCAAAAGGAAAACCCAACTAACTCAAGTTGTTGAAGTAATGATCATCTTCAACACATGTGGCCCCACAGGTTCACCGACCTCCAATTTCAATTTGAAGATGTAGTTATTAGTCTCATGTCTTTCCTAGAGAACTTGTTTCTTGTACAGAGATTCACAAAGAGGGACAATCTCGAAAGACGGCAAGCCCCAAAAATACTTTTGGAGCAGCGAAGACATACCATCCAAGATCACCCTAGCCACATAGGTATTTTCGTCACAATGACATATCCCCTTGGGTTTCTCAACTTCTGAGGCATTATCGGCAGGGGGGTCTCCCTTAGGTATGTCAAGAACATACTCTTTCTGCTCTACCTTGAGAACATTTCTTAGATACTTGACCCAATTCATATAATTGGATCTAGTGAGTTTCTCCTTCTCAAGGAGGTAATAAGGGTAAAGGAGATCAACAACAAGCATTATGAATCTACAAGCTAAAACGATTCAATTAGGATTTAAACGTCAATAAACTTCAGAAATTAAACCAATTTTAATTTCAACATTAAAACAAACTTAACTCTCATTAGTGTTTCAATGTGACCAAGACCCAAGAGGCACAAAGTAACATCAAGTGGGCTTTGGCGCAAACAAACCTCGTGTCTGATCGCCTAAGGTAGATCACCTCATGATCAATCGTTTTAAATGATTCTTGGTGAGAGTGTGTGTATCTTATACGATACCTCTCTCTGTTGCTCATGACTTTAGACCTTCTAGCATGCCATTATGGACAAACTTGACTTCCACCTAACTTGTTACTGATCCATGGATTACTTGCTTTAGCAATGACCACCCATGATCCAAGTGGTAGTCGCCAGGGTGAGCAATCATATGTCCAAATTTTAGATAGTAAAGAATTATTATCCTAAACATGCAATTCTTGGTGAATCTAGTGAATCAAGCATAAAAAAAACATAATAAAACAATAAAACATGCTAAGAACCATTCAAAGCATAAATTAAAAACCCTAGTATGACCTCCTAAACTTAATTAAACAAGTTTAAATAAGATAAGCTAATCTTCAAGTCCTCAAGAACTCTTTCTTGACACTTCAAGAACTCCAACTTGAACAATTCAAGGATTCTCTTTATTGGCACTTCAGGAACATCTTCTCGAAGGCTTTCAAGAACTCCTTCTTGAAACATGGCAACATATATGATAGCTCCCACTCAAACCGACATCCATGTTGCATTTTGCTCCCACTCAACTTCTTGTCTCCACATTACAAGATTTACAAGCGGATCTCATCAAATGAGATTACAATGATTTCAAATACAAATTATAAATTTAATAAAGTTAAAGTCAAAATATACTCAAAATTGATAGCACGCAAGTCGTATTTCACCCAACTTAGTACATAGGCCGGTAAAACCAGACTAGCTTAAGCCATACTAAGAGGGCATGCGATCAAGAAATTTATTTTGGCAACATTGTAACATGAAATTTCAACATATGTCAAAACCTGCTTCAATAGCAGTTATAGAAGGTATCCAACTTGCAACATATCAACCAAAAACAAGGGATATAGCTAAAATGAATTCAACATCAAACAAATCGCAAATATACAGCAAGAATAAACACATGCAAACTCAACAAAATCCAATTTTATTAAGTTTATATCTCTAGCACAAATTTCAAGGCTAGACACACATTCAATTCGCTCAACTTCTAAAATTGAGAAAACACTCAGTGGATTCCAAATCCATGCTGAGTGTGACATCAGGTAGAACTAGTTATGAGTGTGACATCATATGCTACACACATCAAACTATACCCAACCTCATTGTTTCCAATACGATCGCGAGATTTATCATGAGTATGGCGCATAACGCAACAATTACTCGAGATGCTCAAAATGAGAGAGGAAAGGTTATGAGTTTCACCGAAATCCCGAGTAAGACACCTAGTGTTGTGCTCGAAATTTCCTTTCAAATAAGGGGTGAAGGCTCAAAATCTAAGCGATGGTTATGGTAACAATTGCCATGGTCAAGGCTTTCCCCATCTCGTACCAAAATCCTACATGATTATAAAGAAGAAAAACAAAACAAACATTCAAACCCAACATCCAATCAATCAAAGCAAAGGTTTAACCAAAATAAGATCATTACACATAATAGATCATATCTACCAAGATTATAACCACAAAGGGCATAAACAAGAATTCTTGTAAGCTATCTAACATGATTCAACATTTGAAACATTTATTAGAGATAGAAAACACAAACATGCTAACCTAGCTCTAATACCACTAATGGGTTAGGAACTCTAGACCTAACTAGGCTACATGAAAAGGTGGAGCCGATCTAATCCGGACCACCTCGATTATCCTATTGATCCATTCCTCTTTCCAATATACTCTTGCCTTTGGGTACTGGCTTGTGTGACCCTGTGAGACCAACTAACATGGTTGTGATTGAACTAGACCTGTTCAGCGGGCCGAGGACCCGCCCGACCTGACCCGACCCAGCCTGAAAAAATGCGGGTCAAGGTCACAATTTTAGAAGGTGACCCGGCCCGGCCCGAAAATGTCGGGGCCCCGATGTATGGTCAAGTCGGGCTCGGGCCGGGGGTTGGTGACCCGATTCGGCCCGTCGACCCGACTAAATACATTTTTTTAGAAAAAATCTTAGATTAAATTTTAGTTTTTTTTGTTACCCAACCCGGCTAAATAAATAAATAAATTGCGTAAAATTTTATGTTTTCTAATTTTAATAATCCATTTTATATATTTTTCGGCCCGTTGACCCGACCCGCAGCCCGTTGGGTCAAGGCTCAAGCTGAAGATACCTGACCCGAAGGTCGAGCTGGGTCGGGCTCGAGTCGACGGGTCAAAAACTTTTGGCCCGACTGACCCGACCCGTGACCCGGCCCGGCCCGACCTTTGAACAGGTCTAGATTGAACTGTTCAATCAGCGATTAATAGATCTTCTAGCAAAGACTTTACTAACTGTGCTACGTTGGCCTAAGTACTCGAATGTAATTGAACATTGTCGGGACATTCCCAACAGTTTCTCTATCTTGATCTTGCTCCCTTGGTGGTGTTTCTGTATCCTTGGAAGATTAGCAAACTTAGCACTTGTGGTCAGTGATTGTGGTGGTGTTTCTATATCAATCATAAATCACTTGTTTATCCCTTCTTTAGTTTGTTTTTCTTTCTTTAATTTGAGTTCATTACTTGGATTATTGAAACCCCTACATCGTTCCTTTGAGTCTCTCATTGGTGTGTGTTTAGCTTGGTGCACTCTGATCCATTTCGAGCTACACATACATCACCTCACATGGCTGGCTAAACAAGGTAGCAACTGGCTAGAACTGATTGCAAACAATGTTAAACTCAATCAATGCCATTATTTCCCATCTGGTGACTGGTTGATAAGGATCCACGTGGGTGTTAAGAACCAAACTATACCATCATAAAGAGCAATGCTTTTGAACCAATTTAGGCTCAATAATCACCTTACAAGCTGTTGTATAACTCAAGATATTGATCTTCAAATTTGGCATGTGTTGTTGTCAGGCCAGTTTTCCATGTTTGGAATGTTTGTTCAATTTTACCCCCTTAATGACCTACAATGGACATCTTACCACTTCCATACGAAATTTAACTCCCAAAATTATGGAGATCAAGTATGCCAAGTCTTGAAAGCAAATTTAATTTGATGAAAATTAGCACCAAATTTGATGCAATTTTCTTGATGCAATCAGGTGCAAAACATGATCATCATCATAGAGCTTATTTCTTGATGCTGCTAAGGATCCCAACCATAAGATATCTTAGGATCCCTTAGATGTTCCTTGGACCAACCTAATAGATGGCCTTTGCATTCTTCCAAGGTCTGGAATCCACCTGAAATGGACCCTACAGCCAAGTCTGAATTGTTACGAGGGGAGGAAGACTTTTAAGCGAGCTGAAAACAAGGGGTGTATCAAAATCAGGCCGCCCTTGATACAGTGCACTTTCACACTCTCGAACCATAGAGATGGCATCTTGGTGAGTTTTAGGCTTACAATTTCGAAGGTCTTTTCGTCAATATAGTTCTTGGCCTCAAACATTTGCTCCACAAGTTGAACCCACTTGATGGAAATCATGTTGCATTAGTGTAAGGTTGCTATTTAGCTATTCAAGGAGCCAAGCCAAACAAACAAGTTTGGGGTATCATTCAACCCATTTAATATTCAATTTGTTTGTGTGTTTGTCTCTAAATTGAACTGTTTGTTGAGATCGAGCCCCATGATAATGTTAAAGGCTATGTTTAAGCTCTCGAAAAAGCTACCGCACGTTCATTTTAGAGATCTTCTACTTACTCAACCATATTAAACTTTAATTCAACACGGGTATGGTATTTTAGGTTTGTTCGAGGTTATTGTGTATTTTCCTTGCATTTTTTACTTTCTTTCTTACCACGTGATGATAAGGGATGATGAAGTTGCTTGTGATGGTTAAAAGAGGCAAGTTATCACAAAGGAGATTGTAAACATGCAAGGTAACTTTGCTGGTCCAATATGAAGAAGCCAAGTTCAACTTATGAGGTACTGGCTCATTTTTGCACAAATAAGGATGAATCCATAGGATATTAGTTTAATCAGCTCATTTTGTTCTAATTTGGCTTAATTAAGCAAGCATTACGATTTCTTCATGATCATGAAACCTCATTGATGAGAGACAGCTACTAGCTTGCTACCTTGTATGTATAAGAGCCGAAATTCACTCACATTTTTAACTACATGAGTTTGAATATAGAAAGTCCCGTGCTTCTTGTTTGTGAGTATCTAATACCTCTCAACCATTCTACTTAAGTATCTTGATTTGGCTAATCAAGTGTGTTAATTAGAACTTGCTAATTGATCAAGTGGTGTTTTTGTATCTTAATCTTACTTCCTTGGAGGTGTTTTTATATCCTTGGAATATTAGCAAGCCTAGCCCTTATGGTTTGTGATTATGTTGTTTCAGTATCAAGCATAAATCACTTGTCTATCCATCCCATTTTTTCGTTTTTATGTTTTTTGTTTCTTGGATTATAAAAAGCCATACATCATACCTTCAAGTCTTGCATTGGTATGTGTCTATCTTCGTGTACTCCAAGCTTGAACGGGCTACACATACATTATTTTTGGTATCAGAGCTAGCTTACTATCTTGGACGCAAGCTTCCTTAGCCTAAACATAAAACTTGTCCCAAACACATAATCAAAAAAAAAAAAGAAACCCTTAATTATGTCGAGTAGGAAGACTCCTAAGTAAGTGACCGAGTAAGTTTTGAAGGAGAAAGTTGAACTGGAAAAATGTGTAAAGTACCTATCAAGTCGGCTTAAGCACTGTATGTACTTGCAGCGTGAGGATCTTAAGGATTATGAAGAAGAAGACTCAACCTCAAGCAATCCTTTTGCTGAAGAGTATAAAGTCATAAGTTATCATGAGAGGAGACATCATAAGAGAGATGATCGTGGGATCATTTTCAAGGTTGATATTCCAGAATTTGAAGGGCAACTAGACCCAGAGGTGTTCTTAGATTAGTTACAAGTTGTGGAAATAATCTTTGATCTTAAAGACATTCTAGATAACAAGAAGGCGAAGCTGATTGCTCTCAAGCTGAGAAAGCATGCTTCCATTTGGTGGACAAAT
Source organism: Portulaca oleracea (assembly GCA_029582165.1). Taxonomy (NCBI): domain Eukaryota; kingdom Viridiplantae; phylum Streptophyta; class Magnoliopsida; order Caryophyllales; family Portulacaceae; genus Portulaca; species Portulaca oleracea. The sequence continues at coordinate 17,598,067 of CM055893.1, read as the reverse complement.
CTTCAAAAGGGAAGATTTGCTAAGAGGAAGGACATGATTCATACGGGGAAGAAGATTAAGAAGAAGATCAAAGCTAAGTTCTTGCCATCTAGTTATCATTAGGATAACGACCTCAAGTTACAACACTTTTAGTGCAAGGAACTAGATTAATGCAGGAGTATACTAAGGAGTTTGAGCATCTACTTTGGAAGTATGATTTAAAGGAGGATGAACCTCAAACTTTCGTGAGGTATCCTGTTGGACTAGAAGAGAGGATTCAAAATATGGAAGAGTTGCATCCTTATGAGACCTTAGATGCCTTAAGCATTGTAGCTCACATGGTTGAAATGCAAAAGAAGGTGAAAGGCAAGGAGACAACCCCTAAACCTAAACCATGCCCTTACTCTTATTCTAAGCTATATTTCCCACATCAAAAATAGCCTACTTTACCTACCCCACAAAATTTCCAACCATAAAGAACCCTATAATCTCACAGCCTAATCCCCTTCAAAGAACCCAACCCCCTATTGTATCAGAACCTTTTGATGCAAGAAGATGCTTTAAGTGGCAAGGGCTAAGCCATATTGCATCTGAGTGTCCAAAACAAGAGAGTAGTGACCTGAGCCGAGTACCAAGCCATTTTGCATGTTAAACCAAAACAAGAAGAAGAAAAAGTACCACGTTAGGAGGAGACGATTAGAGGAGGGTAAAAATGATGTCACGTCAATTTTTTTTTTTAAAATTCTATTTTATCGTTTAACTTACATTATTCACCTTGCACTTACATTATGGGGGGAAAACAGTAGCAATGAATTAAAAGCATGTCACGTCAAATTTTTTTAATTTTATTTTATCGATTAACGATAAAATAGAATTTAAAAAATTGATGTGGCGTGCTTTTAATTAAAAGGGCATGTGCTCCGGTTGCCACATCAGCATTTCGGTGCCGGAATTTCAATCTGGGATGCTATGAGAAAATAATGAATAAGTATAGACTGCCACTAGCCAAAAAGTGACTTTGGATTATTCTCAATCACAAGGCCCTCAGTACAGATTTTCCCCAGCCAAAAACCCTAAATAATAAGTTTCTGAAGTAATAATAGCCTAACAGGGTTAGCACATGACATCTATGAAACATACCAAACCCTAGGAACACTTTAGGGATCCGAACATTCATAAAAAGCACATATAAAAACAACAATACAATTTTCACAAAAAGAAAACATTTTAACTCTACTTAAAAACGGGACAAAATGCTTAATTTAATATGTAGACGCCATAACTAGACACCCTTAATATGCAATGGATGAGGTCTTCAGTTCTTTTGAAACATCAAGGAGTCTACTAAAACTTTCATGTTGACTAGAAGACCTAGTTTAGCCTCGAAGGGCTTGAGAAACACCAATGAAACAGATTGGTCCAGATCTGACTTGCTCCTAGTAAAACGCATATAACTTCAAACGCTCGAATCTCAAATATTCTTATTAAAGCTATCTCACAAAAGGACTATGAGACCAAAGCTCAATAATTAATACAACCTACACAATTAATGCTACATGTTTAAATTGACATCAACCTCTGTCGAAAAAAAAAAAAAAAAAAAAAAAAAAAAAACTTGGTTTGTTTTATCTTGAATTATTTCCCTAACTCTAATCAACTCAACCCAAAAACTAAAACCTTGACATCTCAACACATAACTCTCCATATTGAGAAACTCCATGACCTTACAAGACAACCACACCTCCAAGCTAGGTTCGACACATACACAAAAACACAACTTTAACTCACATAGTATAACTATAATTATTAGAACTAATAAATATAATAAAAGGACCAAACTTTTAATATCAAAACTACACATAAAACGATTAATACTCAGCGAGGGTTTGTAAAAGCGAGTAACATGAGTTAATAAAAAAACTATTTAAGTAGTTTTGATAATCGATATAATTACAATAACTAACTACTTAAAATATCACCAAAAACCACTCTTAAAATCAACATAATATAAATAATATATCTAAACAACAAACCCAAAATATTTATCAACGTAAAAACTTTAAAAACACATATTAATACTAATAAAAATGATAATAAGCATGAAAAATAATTACATTTATAAACAAAAGGGTTTAGGGTTTAAGGTTGAACAAAGATTAAGAGGGAAAAGGCGATGGTTGGCTGAAGGTCCGATGGTCGGTGGAGTATTTTGGGGTGGGCCTTGAGAGACAAAGATTGACCTTGTGAACCATATCGGGATGAGACCCATGGAATGTCATTTTTGACCGACTCGTCACCTCGAGCCCCCAAGGGGAAGGATGAGTTTTTTCCTTTTAATTAGAACGTGTGCGTGGAACACTTTAGGAAGGATCCTGGACGTGGAGATGAATCCTCAGTTAATCATTGGATCCAGTGTCGAGCCTTTTGAGTGGCTCCGAGTTTATCGGTAATAATAAGAAGATGGAGTTGATGTATAATGGAATCAAGAGTATGGTTGATCAATTACACATCATAGGGGAGACGTGCAAACGATCTAAGAGTGGGAGGCTTCACGTGAAATTGAGGCTAGGGTTAGGGTGGTTCACGTGAGGTAAGGGAAAAAGATGGAGGGAAAAATTTGCCGTGAGGGCTTTTGTGGTTCCAAGATTCAATAGAGGATGAATCTTGAATGGGAAGAGAGAGGGATGAACGATTCTTGGATGGTGAAAGGGGGAGGGTTGACGTGAAAGAGAGGAGAAAGAGGGGAGTAGCGTGAGATTTGAAGGGAATATGAAGAATGAGAGGTTGTTGCACGAGAGAGAAAGTTGTTATGAGTTTGTTATGGAGAGAGAAAGAGTTGGTTGAGCTATTTTGTAATGAGGGAGGAGGGTGGACGAATTGAGGGAGTATGGAGGGTGAGGGTGGCGTTGGAATGGGTGAGATGGGGGTAGAGATTATCTTCTATTAGATAGAGGATAATGGGGATAGAACCAGGCTTCCTACTTGAATCCACAAGAAGGACAACCTAGGGTTTCTTGATCTAGACCGCAACCTAGGATCAAGTTCTTCCTAAACCACTTGGGTACCAAACCAAGATACAATAGAAGAGGGGTTGAGGGTTTATCCAAACACTCGAGGGAAAGCTAAAAGCTTAAAGGGTTTTATATTTCTCAAATCTATCTTCTAAAGATTACAAGCCTAGGCTTTTTATACTAGACTTGAACCTAGGGTTCTTTATAAACCCTAGCTTGGCGTGCAAGCCAAATCTTCTACACGCCTACTACTACTCCATCTTCCTCTTGGATTAGGATTCCTTATCCTAAGGGGAGATGGTTACAATCACCTTATCCTAGTTTGATTTGGCTTTCCTAATCCTAGATGGATTAGTTACAAAATAAGTCATCTTAATCTAGGATTACACAACTTGATGCCTACTCCTACTCCTACCACACGCCTACTTACTCTACTAGAACATTCTAGAACAATTTAGAATGTTCTAGATTTATCTAACTCCTAATTAAATAAAACACACCAAAAATAATAAAAGCTGTAAAATAAAAGTACATCCAAAAAGATCAAAAGTACTTTCCTCTATAGCTTGTCTTGTTCGTTGGAAATTATTTTGGGCCTCTTGGAATGTATTTGGCGTGGGCCAAAATACATCAGGAGTGCAATCTGACTTCCTTTTGGGCGCCAAAGGAAAAAAGAACCAACTCTGAGGGCATTTTGGTATTTTCTCACCGAAGTGGGTCATCTCCATAATGCCCCTAGATTAGACCATCTTCGGATTAAAGTTAAACACTTTTAACCCAAAAATTAGCACAGTGGATTAAAGAATCCGAGAGCATTACCATCGTCCCAACAAAGGACCAGACTAGCCAATCAAAACAAGACACCAACACATCAACAACATTACCAAAAAAAGACTTATACATTAGATATAGTTTACACCTAAGCCACAATGCGCATGGCAAAACCTCATTCATAAACCTTGAACATGACATACTAAACCATAAGATAATAACAACCTTAGCTAATATGTTAAGAGTACAACCAGCTTCACCAATACTTTTACACATCAGACCTTAAGTGGTAGTCATGACGAGCAAAGGATGCAGATTCATTGCATTAGCGAGGACTCCTTAGATCAGGCAGACTTCTTAACGGCGGTTGATTGCTACCACAAGCAACACTGTCTAAAACAAAACATGAAACATTTTCACAAATAAGTCGAAACTCAATACACATATTCCTATACAGTCAAACAAATGTTAGCAATTCATTTTATTTCGCGCATTTCAATTCATTTTAAAACAGATAGAAGAGAAAGTACAATAAATAAACTTGCGTGCAGTCTTATTATTATCTGAGTGGATCCCTACTGTCCATCATCAGACTAAGCCTATATATGCGCATACCCGAATCGATCGGGAGGTCCGGTTGACACTAGCCAGGTCATGACTCGGGTAGTGCACTATTGGCACGAGTAACTTGGATCGGGACCACATTTATATGAGAAAAACATATAAAATAATAATTAACCATATTAAATTAATATTCATGCTTACTTGAACTCAAAGAAGTGAGTTTGGACAGGGTACAGACAATATGAGTACCTTGAACTTGTGAAATGCCGGTAAAATATCCTGGAGACTTGGATGACTCGAGTGAAGAATAGCAACGACCGCACGAATCACACTAGGAATGCACAACGACAAGACAAATTAATTTTGGATTTTAGGGAGTGAAAGAGTTCACCAACTCTCAATTAAAAAGAACAGACTTTAGCGAAAAGGTTGAAATTTCATATTTTCAGGTAATTTTTAAAATGCATAACTCTTTCTACGGTGATCGAAATACCATATAAAATAACATTTCAAAAAGGAAACATTACAAACTACAACTTTCTAATTGAAAGCTAAGACTAAAAATGGGTGTAAGGACCTGAAAAAGTCCAATACTTGTGGCTGGTCTGCAGTAAATTATATTTGCGAACGAATATTTAAAAATTCATAACTTAAAATCTAGTTTTCGAAAGAAAGAATACGAGCAGACTATAGAAAGCTTGAAGTGCGACCTACAACCTTTATGGTGAACACAATTTCGGAAAAGATTTGGAAGACACTGAGAAAGTGGCTTGAAAAGGGCTCGTCAAAACAAAAAATTCTGGTTTGAGCATGGTTAGGAGTCGTCTATGATAGATCAAAACAATTTTACTCCGCTTCCTATGAACCTAAATTTGGACATTCCGGAAAGCTTGCAAGACATACCATAACTTTTATCTTCAGCGCTTAGGCCAATAAGACCCCTTTGATGTATTATAACATCTAGAAACTTATTATCCCAATTACGTATATAACATTACACCCAAATTAAAACTACTATAAATTGAGTTTGTCGAAACTTCAAAATTCAAAGTTCGTATGAAAGGTATTGCCTAAGAATATTAACCTACATAAATATTTTGACCATGGGACATCTCAATTGTCTCGGTAAGGTTTAAAGACAAAGATTTCATTTAATCTTAATAACATTGGTACGCAGTACCTTCTTCAAACAAGAGACCTAAATTCACACCTTTCACTCTAATAAAATGATTATCACCAACCAACACTCCCACACAGTGGCATATTATCATCAAAATTGCTCATATTCATCTTCCAATGCGACATGTATTTAATTTGTTCAATTCACAAAATTTCAATTAACAATATTTCACTAAATACCCTATTTTTATACCCAACTCTCATCATCAAACTCACTTACACACAACATCATTGACAGTTCAAGGTTGAACCCATCTTATGCCCATCAAAGAAAACGATAGACAACCTTTCTTTTCTGATGTTTAATGCTAAATTAATTGTCCTGCTTTCAATTACTAAGCCAAAAGGTTTAGAGTAATGAGAAGTCTTCCACGTTTATTATTGGCATGTACAACCTCGTGTATACTTGTACAATATCAAGCATTCTAAATATTACCATTTATGCGCTTCTCTTCATTTATCAAACTGACTCATAACAAAGCTATTGCCACTCAAAATTTTAAGACAAAAGCTATGCTATTATGTTTCTCTGTAGAGATGAAACCAAAAGACACTCTCTTCCATTCTTCACTATTCTGCTGAAACTACACTATCATGGCAAGAAGATGGTATTTCGTCTAAGGGATACCCTCATGCTTCTCCCTAGTGATCTCAATAGCTTAACCAAGAATCTCTGTCCCCAATTAGGAGCAAAGGGAAGTATACAGAGTGCAAGAGTCGAATCTGATCCGTCTCCAGGATCAATGGTTGGATTACATGAAACATGATATCCTTTTATTTATGCATAGAGCTCGATCTATCTATGATTTTTATACACTATTTGATTTCTCTCTTGCCTTTTTACATTATAACAAATATAACTCTTGCTTAAACAACTTAAAACACCATTAAACATATCTAATCTTACATGCATATAAAACCTCAAGAGTAAAAAGAGTCATAAAGACAATATGCATTTCACAAATTCAAACAATCAACAAAACTCGTCATTTACACACCAAAAGTCACAAATTTCATCACTGCTTCCTGCTCAAGAGTACAACCATAACAACTCTAATTGATGATTTGACCAGGACTACACTTGTAAACTAAAATTAACAAAGAAAATCAACCAATTTTGAAATTGAAATTTAGAAATCTGATTTAGGAGGGGTTATGTCTTACCTTGAAAAAGAGGGCCATGGGGAGATGGCTGACAGCGCCGGCAACCCAGGCAGATGGCTCCAGCGGCAATCTAGCTAGTAATCATCGGCGAAAACCCGACACAGGCAGCGGACGAGGGACAGAAATGAGAGGAACAATGGGAGTTTGAGGAGAGAGAAGGAGAGGAAGGAGGTGATCGGCTGTAGGAGGTGTTGCGTCGCGGTCGATGACAACTCGCCAAGGGTGGTCTGGTGGCCGGACGAGCGGCGCACGACCAGGGGCAAGAAGGTAGAGACGAGGGTGTAAACGGGGTGTTTTCTCTCTCTTGTTTTCTGGTGGGGAGTTGTGCGTTTGAAGTAGCGTGGGCAAAAAATCGTCCGACCCGAATACCCGAATTTGGTCGACCTGAATTAAACCGGGTTTTGTCATCATTTTTTTGTTGAATTTTAATTTGGACAATTCGATCAGGTTTATTTTCACTATGGATTTGATTTGTTAGTGAATATGGATGTTAATCAAGCAAGGGTTTGAAGAAGATTCATCATCAACCTCCTCCATTGTCAAGGCCAAGTAAAGGGGTTTCTTCCTTCTTCCCCCTTCTAGAGTATTTTCCAACTCAAGCATTAATTTCCATCACGCCCATATGCTCCAGTTGACTCAAAGCTCCTTCATTCTCTAGTTTTTTATAACATTTCTCTATTATGTGCATTACCTCTTGTAGGTCAAGCAACTCCTTCTTCGATTGGTGGGCCTATCTCCAGAGCGATCTGTTTGTCTGTTGTTTTAGGTTCTCTTTCGATACACCTGTGTTTCCTTCTTTGTCTTGTTTCACTAAACCTTGCTTCTTATTCCACGGAATACTTTTTGACCCCGGATTTTCTTTCATCACATGCAAGGTTCCTCTCGGCGGCAGGTCTAGCCCGCCTTCCGCTTGGTTCCAAGGAAGGTGTTAGCCCAGCTGGAGCACCTTAGTTCACATCATTGAAGACAAGATTTGAGTAGTGTTAGTTTAGGCTTATGCTCCAACTCATTTCATAAGAGACAGAGTATCAGTTGTTGCCAATCCTTCTTTAACGGACCTTCTTGCATTATGTATTAATCGTTACCTAAAAAAGTTTTTTCTATACAAGGCGGAGGCAGGAATTCATGGGAGGCAATCGGAGATTCTTCCTTCTTTTTTCCGGGCATAGTACGCCATGGTTTGGATAATGAGATAGTTTCGGGAGATGCTTTGGCTTTTTCTCTTTCCTCTGCTTGATGAACCTTTCGGGCTTTCGCATCCCTTTCCTTTGGCTCCCGACCCGAAGATGGCTACAGTCCTACAGTCTTTCTTTCCCATAGGACAGTATGGAAGAACAGTTCTTGATGAATGATAATGTTATTCCAACTCCATGATCTCAGGTTCTTCCTCGGCCCCTTTCTTCTGTCTTTGACTTTGCTTTTTCTGTTCGTTGTAGGCTTATCTTCTCGCTACTCCAGTCTAGTGGGGAAGGTCTTGGTGTTATGACTCATTCATATAGCGTATATAATATATAAGTGATGATATGATGCCTGCTGTTATTCATAGTAGGGTGCTGTTCCCTCAGGGCAACTTGCTTGGACTGACAGCCTTTTCTCTTTCGTGCCTAAGCGTAAGATTGAATAATCATAATATTGGTCTCCCAAGGGCGAGCTCACAATAGCTATTGATTCTTTGAGAGCAAAATTGAGGTAGACAGGACTTGCTGTTCCATAACATAGCACTTACGAGGGAGTTTAGTTCAAATATCATAGGTCGGGAATGTCATAAAGAACCATTTTCCCCTCGGTCTCAGTGTCATCCAAGTTAGCATCGGCTTCCCCAAAGCCATAATTTTAAGCTTATGAAAATGATAAATGATCCAACAGTCTTGAGTCGTAGTTCTTCAAGGAGAAGGGATCCTAGGTAGGAGAGCCAGCCGGGCCAGAGGAAAGAGGTAGTCAAAGGTTGCTCAAGAGTAGGTTGTGGAATTTATTCTTAGTTGTCACTCCTCAATCTTCGAAATCTAGTCTAGTCTTGCAATGGAGGACTTGATACGTATCTTTGACAAGCCTTAATTTGTGCTAAAGACAGATTCTCTTATTGGCTGAGGAAATAGGTAGTCCGTAAGCCCACCCATTCTTCCTTTCCGACCTTACCTTAGTTGCTCACGCCAATGCTCATGGGTATGGGGGCAATAATTGTTGCTAATGTTATACTCCCACACTATAAGAAAGTCTTATTATAAGCACATCTTCTATCTAAGACCTCCTTAATGAGAGTTCGCCTGAAAGTTACTGTTTTCACTGGTCTAGCTATGGTCCGCTCTTTTCTTTCACTTATCGGTACAACGACTTCACTTCGAGGGTTAGGATCAAGGACAGCTCCTCAACGCATAGCAATGAGTGACTTCGTTTGAGTTGCTCCTCTCCACGGTAATTAGTCTATTCCCCACCCTTGATCCCATTCCTTCTAGTCTAGAACTTCTGTTCTTAATATAAGCTTGTACCAAGCTCCTTTCTATGTAAGTTGTTCCATGCAATATGTTTCACAAAGGTACATGGATTTGATAACTAATAGAGGCGGTGAATCTTTTCGTCCCTTGTTGGAACTCGATCTCTCTAATACATCAATATGATAGATAGATCAAGTAGAAGATCATTCGTTAATCCGGTACTCTCGTTGTCTTCGATCGACTTTAAAGCTTTTTCACTTTTTTCGCTTAGCGCTTCCACTGATGCATGAATGCTACTTTCATTTATGTATGGCCTATATAATATAAGCAATCCTCCTTCTATGCTCTTAGGCCCAATTTCTTCAACTAAGAATTAAGCGCTTCGCCCATTAATCTTTATACTAAGTTTTGATTAGTCCTCCCTCTGAAGCCTTAGTCAAAGAATCCATCGATTCCACATCCTTTGATTCCAATTCCGCTAAAGGAAGTGTTGTTATCGTTGAATTTCCTTCTCCTTTTCATTAATATCCTGGGAATTGAGATTCTTAATTAAAGTATGGAAGGTTCGTCTTTGACCTTTGACCGGTTCGGGTTCAGGATTTGTTCTATGATCATACTCCTATGTTTTGGGAGTCTGAGAAAACTCTTTGTCTGCATTCCTTCTATCAAGAAAAGCCTACAGGACTTGGAAGTCAAATGGGTAAGGTAAGGTTTCTAAACCTGTCAAACGAGTAAGGGTAAGGTTTCTAAAATTCAGGAACCAGTCAAATAGGTAAGGGTAAGGTTCCTAAACTACTACCCTGAATCAGAACCTGAAACCTGTCAATTAGGGTTAGCTTTCGGGTATTGTCACTGAATTTGAAGATTTCATAGAATTCTAAGCTTGTTATATGGCTTAGGCTATTTTTTCGTTAAGTTGTAATTTATGTTGAGACTTAATATTATTAAGACTATTTGTAATATTGTATCATTTATTTTCGTAAAACCAACTTGTAAGACTATTTTAAATGTTTCGTTTGTTTGCACTTTAGAGCAATGTGAGATTGGTATATGGTAGTCAATGTATAAATATTATGGATAAAATAGTGACACGTTAGACTTTATTATTCTTTTAAAAAATGCTAGACTTTAGCACAACAAACTTTTAAAACAAATGTCAGAAAATATATTTAATTTATAATAGGTGGGTACCCGAAACCGCTGGGAAGGGTAAGGTTCTTAAAATTTAGGAATCGGCTCAAACGAGTAAGGGTAAGGTTCTTAAAATTTAGGAACCAATCAAACAGATAAGGGTAATTAAGATTCCTAGTTTTAGGTGAGGGTACCCGGAACGGCTCACCCCTAGTTGTACTATCATTAAGGTAAACTAGTCTTAAACCCGAGCAATGCACGAGTTTATTAAAAATAGCTTAGGATTGTTGTAGAATGGCGAGAGTTATGCTGATGGGTAATTAATTGTGTAGTAGAACAAGAATTAATGCGGGGATGTTAACCAATCATTTTTAAAAAAAAAAAAAGAAAGGAAAACTAAGATTTTGTTGAATGATTGAGATTGCATGAACTGTGTTAGATAACTACAAAACTCAAATAAAACAAAAAATAAATTGCTTACATATGAGAAATGACCTTGGAAATTTGGTTGAAAGTTATAAAAATTGAGTATAAATCATGAGAATTATGTGACAAATAAAGTATATGAATACATCAATAAACGAAAGATAAATATAGTAATTAAAGAAAAATAGGATAAAAGAATGTAAACAGGCACAATGAATCCTAACCGCTTCTAATACGTCAATAACCAGATATAGCTCACAGTAATTATGTAACAAACAAAAATAAATGAATATATGAGTAAACAAAAGTAGGCTAGAAAGAATATGTAATATGGAAGATCCCCACCCACAAATATTGTGGTGTTTTGCATGACCAAATGAATTTAAGTGATCAAAGAGAAGTGAAAATGTAGACAAATGAACTAAAATAGTTTGCGGCATAAGGTGTTTCAAATCTTTAACTTTGATTTTTTAGATGTGATAGTATCACCTTTAGCAGTTATGAGAGAGTGTTATAGGTTCATAAAATAACTTAGTTTTTAAGGTTTTATTACAATTGGTCAATTAGTGGAGTAATGAGGTTCATTGAAAGTCGGTGTTAGATGTTCATTAAGATGCATTATTTGGATATTATGAGAGTTTAAGGGTGGTTAAGCAATTGGGCGTGAATATAGAAAATAATATAACTGTTATTTTTTTTAATTTTCTTACACTTTGATTTGCATTAAAATAATTAAATAAGAGTATTATATTATGATTCTCCCTCTACTACACAATTAAATACCAATAGCAGAGAAAATTTGAAAATAAGAGTGGCTGCATATATGATATATAGGCGTATGATAGGGTTTTGGAAGATTGTAGTATGATTTCGTATATAAAAGACGTGTGATTCTTGGTTGTTAACCATTGAATCTGAAACTAATGTCGGATATCTTAATGGATACGTTTTTGCAGTTATATGGTAAGTTCAGAAATTTTGGCTTCTTGTAAATTGTGTGATATATGAAATTTTTTATGGTACGAAATTCAAAATCGTATGTTTAACAGAATAATATGGTAATAAAAAATTGTAATAAACTGAATTTGAGAAAATTATCTCTAATAAACAATAATATTGAATTTCCATAAATAAATCAAAAATTTAAAAAAATTATCTTAAATTTGATTGGCTCAAATCTCTACTTTTAATCTCATTGCACGATTTCATGGAGTCCTCTAACTTTATTATTAGTACTATATAGATTATCACCCTGGTAGTTACATAAATTACTTCCCAAATCATACAATTATTGACATCAAAAGCTTTCTAGAACTGTCAGTCCTATAGGCCACCCCCAATACCACAATTGTATGATATATTAGACGACTCATTTATATTGTTATTAAAATAGAGGTACTTTTGGAAATTTATACCAATTAATTTTGTAAACTAAACTATGAAGCCATTTTTAGCGTAGTATTAAGCTCAATTTCCCCTTTGGACAATCACTTGTTTATTTGGTGGTAATAATAATAATAATAATAATAATAATAATAATAATAATAATAATAATAATAATAATAATAATAATAATAAAGGTAGCTATTACAAGTATTTACAACAACTAGGCCTCTATATAGGGGTAAAACATATTGAAAATCATATGAGTCTTGTATATTTATATATTAACTTAAAATAAATTATATGATTGACTTCTATCACTATAATGCCACATATAATTGTATAAAGAAAATTATATTTTTATACATATCTTTTTAAATTTACCAAAATGTATTTAAAACATGCCTAATGGATGGGGTTCATTTGAAAAGGGTGTCATTTGTAATTGTTGGCGTAACCAACACATTCCAAGCTTGATAAATAATAGCATTTATTTATAAATCAGTGTCAAAAACTATAATAAATATTAAGTTTATGAAATATAAGACACTTAAATAGTGTCTTTCCCCAAGACACATTTCCAACGGGGACCTAACTTTGAAATCATGTCAGAAGACCATGGGAGAGTTATGTGAACAAAAGAGTTTGCGTGTGACCATGATTGGGCTCGTGGCTTTCCTTTTGGGGTCCAATTCTCATGTTGGTTACTTGGGTGGGTTTCAGCTACGTTATCCTTCCCCTACCATCTAGAACCCTACTATACACAGCCAATGACACTTTTTCTTCTGGTAAATAAGTCCTCTAAGCAAATACAGTTGCGAGACTTGAGTGCATCTAACCTGCTTTGTTCATAACCCTGTAGCTTTCATGGGTAAATTTTTCAAGGAACATGCTATTAGCATACCAAAGTATCGGGGTTGTTTACGGGGACTTGAGTACATCACCGCTTTACGTTTATACAAGCGTCTTCAAAGGCAGTCTACGTGATTATCAAACGGAGGAAGCAATTTATGGTGTATTTTCCTTGATCTTCTGGACTCTCACTCTAATTCCATTATTCAAGTACTGCTTGATTGTCTTAAGTGCGGACGACAATGGTGAAGGTGAGTTGCAATTAATGTTGCATGTATACCAAATTCACTTATTTGTGTAATTTTGTTTTAAGTCTTCACCATTTTATCATCTTAATTCTTAGGTGGAACATTCGCTCTTTACTCCTTGCTTTGCAGACATGCAAAGTTCAACTTGCTTCCAAATCAGCAAGCTGCAGATGAAGAGCTAACCGCCTATAAATATGGCCATTTAACACAAAATGCACCTGCCTCTCCACTAAAGATATTTCTAGAAAGACATAAAAAAACACGCACGTCCTTACTTCTTTTGGTGTTGTTTGGAGCTGGCATGGTTGTCGGAGATGGTGTCCTCACACCAGCTATTTCAGGTGCTTACATTAAGAGATTATTATGGATATCTTTTTTTATTATATCTTAGTTGGAAAAACAACTAATTATACAAGCACAAACATAGAAGCTTTTAAAACTTAGCTCAACCAGCAAACTCGTGACATTACCAAGTGTAGCGATGACTATTCTATTTTAACATTTTTTGTTTGTATTGGGGTGTTAATAGTAAAGAATTAGGCAGTGATTTTATATCTTGCTTCATTTTTATTACATTGCATTGAATTTCTTTGCAGCTCTATCATCAATTTCTAGGCTAAGTAAAAAGAAGCTCACAGATGGTAAGTTGCTACTTCAATCTTAGTGCTTGTGTAAACAGTGGATATTCAATACATTTGTATTTTATGTAGTTATACTTTCTTGGTTGACTTGAATTTCAATAAGTTACCCATGAGTAAGATCAAGGTAGCTAAAAAAATTAAATTTTAATTAGTTTGTAAAGGAAATTATTTTTTTTTATCTTAGATTGCATTGAACTAAAGTAAAATGTCTTTCTATAGTTGTTCTACTTATTTTCTATGTAGTAGGCAATGAACGATGTTAAAATATTGGATCATTTTGAACTATACTCTCCAAGTGTTTTAGGAATTTACCCATCACAAAGACACACAAGGAACGAAATGAACTACTGTATAGGAGCCCCCCCCTCCCCAAAAAAAAAAAATACAAACATATCTCATTTTGCATCGGGGCCCTTAGTGTGTTGGATTTAGTGAATAAGTAAAATATTTGCTTACAGTTTCATGAAAACCAACAATACTATTATGTTATTTTCATGATGGTGTTTGGCCACATTTAAATAATTGTAACTAAAATTGCATTTCTAATCAAGACCGTCCCAAATAAAGTAATCACTTTTTTCAACTAAACCTAAACAACTTCTATCACATTGTCTATATTACTGAACATAAATCACTCTTATTTATCTTAAGCATTCACAACAGATGATCCTCTCTCTCTCTCTCTCTCTCTCTCTCTCTCTCTCTCTTCACAATATACCTACCCCTCCACCAAGGTCTAGTATAATTGAAAGAAAATGAACTAGAAAAAGAAAGCCTGATTTGACCCAAATTTAGCTTAGTTTGAATCGTCTAGCCTGAAAAACAAATTTTCTAGCCCAAAAAACAACCAGTGTGGGTATCAATTTCTTGACCGAATTTTGACATTGACCGAATTTAATCAAACCAACTTTACTTGGACCCCTAATTTTGCCAGCGTTACGTGGAGTTGAATAGTGAGAAATCCAAGGTCAGGGCCATCACAGTTAGTGGCTCAACTTTAACTCACCTTCTAATAAAATATTATAAATGTGTGTCATGACTCACTTGGACTCAAAGAAATTTTTCAATAGTGGGCGTAACCTAACTTACTCAATAATTAAAATATTGCAAACAAATATAAAAAGAAAAAACTAACATAAAATTTCACTTTCTTTCTCCCTCTCCCTCTTTCTCTCTCGTATATCCCCTTTCTCCACATGTTAGCTGAAACTTTTGATATGCAAAAGGGAAAAAAAAAACATACGGATGCCACACATTTTAACCTTGACAAGTTCACCCGTTTGAATGAGTTGGAAAGTATTTCCCTCACGCACCCCACAATCTAGTTGAAATTTTTCTCACCCATTTCTATCTTTTTTGTGTAATAGTGAGACCTTTCTCTCTGTTGATGATGGTCTAAGGGGCAAGTAAGAAAACTAAATTGGATCTTGTATTAGGACAAAAGCATTGAAGAGCGGGAAAAAAACAAAAAAACGTTGTCATCATTGGAAGGTCCTAGAGAACAATATATATAAATCATGTATTACGTAACTGCAAGGTCATTCCTGGCAGTAGGCCTAAGGGGTGACCGCCGAGGGCCCACGACAGTAGCAGAATTACAGGGAGCCAAAGAGGCCCCGACCATCCCAAACTATGCAAATTGTATAATATGACATAATTTATCACAATGATTGTCATGGGTATTTTGTTCTAATTAAATTGTCAATGTTAGGGGTTTGATTCCCTTTGCTTGAAATTTTTCCTAACTTCGATGTTTATGGGTTACGTATGCCAATTTCCTAATATCAAACTCCTACTGTTAATGTTTATCCATCATCTAGTTTGTTTTTATTTATCCTAAATTTTACTCTAAAAGTTAATTTTCCTCCAAAATTTATTATCTTATTAGTGCCCCTTGCTTAATTTATTTACTAGATATATTTTCATTTTCTGTTAATACCATGTTAGCTGGGTAATATTATCTCTTTTTTTGTACTTATTTCTTTTATTGCAAAACATAAATAATAGCAACTATAAGTTGCAACTTCACTATTTCTTTTGCTTGTTATATTATATGCAGAAATTGATTTTTCAAATTTTATCATAAGTAAAGATAAAATATATTTGTCAGGCAATTTCTATTAGTTTTATTTTCAAGGAAAATTAGTCTCTTAAGAGCATCAATAATTAAATAAATCTTGGATCCAAAATGTTTTAGTAGGGATCTAGTTAAAACATGAATTAGTAAAAATGACAATAACACTCTACTTGGGAGGAGAGTTAAAATGGAGAGTAGGGGTTCATAGGAGTAAAGGAGGGTGAGGGTATGGGAGGTTTAATAAGGGTAAACTACTTACCCCTACTTGGGAGAACAATTTGGAGAGTTCATAAGAGTAAAATGTTAATTGACATATTTGCCCTTTCATATTCTATGTAATTCAATATAATACCCATACATTTGCTCTAATACTTTTTCTACTCCCCCCCCCCCTCTCCCTCTCTCTCTCTCTCTCTCTCTCTCTCTCTCTCTCTCTCTCACTCACTCTCTCCATCTCGAGAGAGAGGGAGAGAGAGTAGACTGAGAGGGAGAGGGAGAGAGAGAGAGAGAGAGAGAGAGAGAGAGAGAGAGAGAGAGAGAGAGAAAGAGATATGCGAGTGTGTGTGTGTGTGTGTGTGTGTGTGTGTGTATGTGTGTTAGGGAGAGAGAGAGAGAGAGAGACAGACAGACAGACAAACAGACAGAGAGATATGAGAGAGAGAGAGAGAGAGAGAGAGAGAGATGTGTGTGTGTAAGAGAGAGAAAGAGAGATGAGAGAGAGAGTGATGTGTGTGTGTGTGTGTGTGTGTGTGTGTGAGAGAGAGAGAGAGAGAAAGAGAGTGGGTGAGAGAGAGAGAGAGAGGGAGAGAAAGAGAGAGTTGGAGAGAAAGATGGATGTGTGTTATGATTCAATTAGGGTTAAGGGTAATATGTTCATTTTTTTATTGTATGTATGTTATAATTTAATTAAATACATCTTTATACCCCAAATTGGGGTGTTAAAAAAATAAGGGTTAAGAGGGGTAAACCTCACTCCCCCTTACTCCCCCTTACCCTCTCTCATTCTCTTCCCAAGCAGGGGTAAGGAGGAGTAAGTATCCTCCTTAACCCCCTCCTAACCCTTCCCCCCCCCCCCCCCCACCCTCCTCCCAAGCATAGTTAGGATATTATCTGAAAAATTTTAAATATTGAATTTACGTGTAATGCTTTACAACTTGAGAATTTGAATGTTTAATTATTTTAGTATTATGTATCATGTTTTGAATGGTTCCCCATAATAGAATGTTCTGGTTCCACCTCTGGCCCGCGATGTAAAACAAATTGTCTTGAGTTTAAGGACGAAACCGAAAATGTAGATAATAGTATCAAAAGGCTCAACAAGCTATGTAAATAAAATAAGGAGAGGAACAAGAGACCCATATGTCACTTTGTCAAAAAAAAAAAAAAAGCTATTTGGAAGTGTCTATTTTTATAGGGACAATTGTAATGATAAATTTCTTATTATGATTTTATAGAAGAGTCACATTTTGTAAATGGAAAAAGCAAATTGTCTTTTGCAGGTATGCACTTTGACTAAATTCTTAGTATCGTTGTTTATCAAGAATGTTGATGAATCTTTTTAAAGGATCCAATCTACAGAATGGTCTACTATCTTGCCTGTAACCCTGAAAATCTCAGGACCGGGCCTATGTAAATGCTTTTATAAACTTCAATTTTCTATGCTTTAATTTGTTCCAATCCACGATTACATTTATATTGTTGATTCCATTGCATATGCAGTAATTTTATGTGACATTTTTCCTCTGATAAATACATTATATAATCTCGCATATGAGGTTTTATTACTTTCCTGTGTCATTCTGGTGAGCTTGTTCGCTCTTCAACACTGCGGTACACACAAGGTGGCATTCTTGTTTGCTCCAATTGTTTGCCTTTGGCTAATCACAATATTTGGAGTTGGCTTGTACAACATATTTTATTGGAATCCTAAAATAGTGAAAGCACTTTCTCCGTATTACATATATAAGTTCTTTAAAGTAACTGGCATAGATGGTTGGATCTCTCTTGGTGGTGTACTTCTCTGCATAACAGGTGTGTCAACCTTGGTCTCGATCTGTTTTCTTCTTTGATGGGCTTTTTTTGTATCAAACTTCTTCTCTTATCGTGTGAGTCCTCATCTTTTAGTCCTTCCTTATATATAAAAAAAAAAAAGAACTAACCATTGTGCATTCGAATGCTCCATTGTAAATCATCATTCACAACAATTAATTATGGTCTCATAAGTCTCTTCCCCTGAGCAAGCATTCTAAATAACAGAAGAGAGGGAGGAGAAGAAAAAGAAAATGATCCTTCTATGTGATTTAGGCTTTTCATTGATAACTACAATTTTGTTGCCTTATTGCAGGTACGGAAGCTATGTTTGCAGATATTGGTCATTTTACAACTTTAACAATAAGGGTATACTATTTTTAAACATGTTCACTAGAATAGGCCCGAGAATAATACACATTTATATGTGCTTAACTAGGTTGACTAACAAAAGTTCTTGTTTTATCCTCTTTAACTCGGAATACGCATTTTTTGTTTATAGTCCAATGTTCATAAATAGCAATAAATAAGGAGGAGGCAAAGGGCAGATGGGTTGGGCATATCCTAATCTCCATAGGCTCTGCTTTGACAGAATCTGCATATGGTAGTATTATGATATATTATAGTTCATAAGAATGCATCTTAGATAAGTTCCTCAAAGAGTTACAAATGAATATGTTTACCTAAAAATGATTAACATGTACCCTAATGTCCCACCTAGGGAAGGAAGTGGGAGCACATAGTAATGTAAGTTATGTGATGTGTAAATTTATCAAATTGATTCCATTAACTCCTACATTAAAAACCATCAATTACCGATTGCTCCATGGAACAAAAGAAAGCAATATCATATGATATCATTTTGCATAATCCATTAGAAAATGCAAGCCTGCAATATGTTTAAACATAACTTTAGATATTACCTTTGATAAATAGAGTATAAATGAATTAAATCAGCAAATTCTAATTATGCTACTTATATAAGAACTGCCTTTGTCTGTTTCTATAACCGATCAACATGTCCATGTAAGGATAGTTTCTAATGTTTGTTTTTGGTTTTGTAGTTTGTGTTCACATTCGTAGTGTATCCCTGCCTTATTGTACAATACATGGGCCAGGCTGCTTTTCTTACTAAAAACATTTCTGTCGTTGCCAATTGTTTCTATGACTCCATACCTGGTTTGTTCTCTGACTCCGAAAGAAATTATATGAATATGCATTCCATGTACTCTAAATTTACAGTTTGAAGGCTTTGTTCTTGAATTTCTTGTCATGTAGATTCGATATACTGGCCTGTGTTAGCTGTTGCCACCCTAGCTGCAATTGTGGGCAGTCAGGCTGTCATCACAGCAACATTCTCCATTGTTAAACAATGTCATGCCCTTGGTTGCTTCCCAAGGGTCAAAATTGTCCACACATCAAAACATGTTTATGGCCAGATCTATATTCCAGAAATAAACTGGATACTAATGATCCTCACTCTTGCCGTAACCATTGGCTTCCACGACTCAACTGTTGTTGGTAACGCGTACGGTAAATTAACTTTCTCCATTCTTTTTGTTGTACATATATATGCCAGAAATCATCTAAGGTATCTTATTCAATTTTACTACATAAATTCATGCAACTCAAAACAAATTTAACGAGTCCAACATGTCTTTCAACTAGTAGATCATGAGTTACCCAAGGATTCTATCATGCGTAAATATTGTCTTCAACAAACAATCTCTCTCTCTCTCTCTCTCTCTCTCTCTCTCTCAACTGTAAACTAATCTAAATTTGCCCAAAATTCAATTGACCAACATTCCATCATGTTAGGTAATTACATCGAATGCTAGAATTTAAAGACCGAAGGAGAGAAGGAAAACATAATGAGTCGGTATTGGTAGCATATAAAGGACAATGTTTGCACGATGTGTTTCCTCATTTCACAAAACTGACGTCATGCTTCTAAAATCATAAAGCATGGGAGCTTATTGCATGGGTATACCACATATTTTGAAATATATGAATTTTTTTGTGATGAATTTTTGTAAATATTTTATAATTTTTGAAAATATTGATGAATTTCATAATAATATTAATAAATTTATGATAAATTTTATAATTAACATTGATAAAAAATTTTAACAATTGAGTCACGTGCTTTATTTTGTACAATAATGAAATGGATTTTGTTGGCATCTTAATTCACGCATGATAGGTCTCATACATGAAATTTTCTATCATTAGCCCCTTTTGTATGCTTGACATTTGTTCCTTCTTCATATACTTTGTAATCACATGTCCAAATGTCCAAGAACAACCCCTGTCCATTCATTCTAAAGTTAACACATTACTCAATCTTCAATAAATGATTATAATGTGTGATTTAACTTTTACAGGGCTAGCTTGCATGTCAGTGATGGTTATCACTAGTTGTCTTATGGCACTCGTCATAACCTTTGTGTGGCAAAAGGGCCCTTTTGCGATTCCATTTCTTCTATTATTTGGGTCCATTGAAGCCATGTATTTATCTTCAGCACTTATGAAAGTTACACAAGGTGGTTGGGTTCCTATCATGTTGTCAATCATTGTGATGCTTATAATGTATATATGGTACTATGGGACTCGCAAAAAGTACAACTTTGACCTGCATAACAAGGTTTCATTGAAGTGGATTCTTGGGTTGGGTCCTAGTCTTGGTATAGTGTGTGTACCAGGTATAGGTCTAATCTACTCGGAACTGGCAATGGGAGTTCCAGCAATTTTCTCCCACTTTGTTACGAATCTTCCTGCCTTTCACAAGATCTTG
This sequence comes from Portulaca oleracea, assembly GCA_029582165.1. Classification (NCBI taxonomy): domain Eukaryota; kingdom Viridiplantae; phylum Streptophyta; class Magnoliopsida; order Caryophyllales; family Portulacaceae; genus Portulaca; species Portulaca oleracea. The sequence goes on along the minus strand of CM055893.1, from coordinate 17,577,387 downwards.
GTTTTTGTATGTGTGAAATCAGTTCATGTCCCATTTGTCTCTCCAGAAGAGCGTTTTCTTGTTGGTAGGATCTGCCCAAGACCTTATCGCTTGTATCGTTGTATAGTCAGATATGGATACAAGGATATCCCTCGAGATGATGGTGACTTTGAGAACCTACTCATTAAAAGCATTGCAGAGTTTATACAAATGGAATCTGTGGAACCCCAGTTTTCGGGTCTAGAGAGTTCTCCATTAGATGGTAGGATGGCAGTCATCAGCACCCGAAGTGCCCAAACAAGCACAAGCCTAATAGTTTCTGAGCATGATCACTTGGGACCTAGTGAGCCCACAATCCAAAGTAGCAAGTCACTGACACTTCAAAGTTTAAGATCTATGTACGAGGATGAGACGGTGCAAATAAGGAGGCGACGTGTAAGGTTTCAGCTCCCTCAGCAGACTCCGCCAATGGACCCAGCCCTGAGGGAAGAACTGATGGACTTAATTGAGGCAAAGGAGGCAGGAGTTGCATACATCATGGGCCTCTCCTATGTCAAAGCCAGAAGATCTTCATCTTTCTTGAAAAAGTTAGCAATTGACATAGGGTACTCATTTCTCAGGAAGAATTGTCGTGGTCCAGCAGTGGCACTTAATATACCTCATATTAGCCTCATTGAGGTTGGGATGATCTACTATGTTTAGTTTTGTTTGTTTACACTTATATAGTTTAAAATCGAAAAAAAATACAAAGAAAGAAAGGTCGAAAATCGTAATTTTTGAGTTGATAGTTAATGCAACGGAAATAGAAAAATAGGAAAGGAGAAGCAAACGATGTTTCACGATTATGAACCCCTTAGTAAACTCCATTTTCTGACTCATGCATAGATCTAATAATTAAGATTTACATGTCTCATTCAATGAGTTGATGGCTTTGCTTTTGAAATTCACTAGAGATATATTTAGGACACTTCAAATTTTGTATGATTTGTGGCATCAGATCGGTAATGAAATATTGCGTAAAATGAATATTGGTAAATTTAGGTAGAAGTTGAAAAGCAGAGTGTCGAAAATATATGAAGAATGACAAATTTGGGTTGGGTTATAACCCATCTAAAGAGCAGAGTCTTATTATTGCTGTGAAAATGTCTTGAAATCTACATAAAGGTATTGAAAATCCTGCGTAACGCTGTAGGCTTCTTGGAGGAAGGGTCAATAAAAGGTCATCTTAGTTGGCAACGTATGGATGTTTATGGATCGGTCACTTGATCTGAATATACATTTTATTCTATTAACTTGAATTTCAAGGAATCTGTGATTTGTGTACAATCTGCAAGTTTTGGTTAACTGGATTCATAGATAATAGAAAGCGCGATCCATATCTAATTTAAAATTTTTTGGTAACCAGATTTTCAAATCGGATTTTCATGTATCATAAGGAACAAATTTTATTAAATTACAAGTTTCACAACTAACATGCTGATTCTAAAAGAACATTAAAAATAAAATTACAAGTTTGACAACTAATGTCTTACATTTAGACTGCATTATGTATCTACTTAGTTAAAGTATTGACTAACATCCTTTTCTGTGAGTCTCTCTTCTTCTTTTTCCCCTCTTTTTTAGTTATTGGATGAATACTCTACATCAAACACAACCTTAATAGATTCTGCAATCACAACACAACTAACCACATCTCATAAAGAACAAATTTAACAATACTATTTGGCCTAGCAAAGCTTATTCAAGATGGCTCTCAAATACTTCAGTAAAACCCCAAAAAATTCAATTCGGTTGATCATTAAGACATTAGTAATTTAAGTTTGACTCCGTCAATTTTTGAGATTTATCTACGATTATTTTGCTAACACTTGAGCTCGTAAAACCGCGTAGTAGCTAATGGAGGGTAGAATAGTAATTTTATGCATGGAAAGGTTGCATGGGAGTGTGGGTATTTTCGTAATTTTACGTGTGTGACCTCTAGTGTTATTACTATTATTATTCACATGGGTTTTTTTTTAGTTAATTATAAGGTACTTTAGATATTTTGGAAAATCTAGTAGTTTACATAATTAATTACTTTCAATTGTATTAATTTTTCATTTTTCTGAATTTCCATATAATTTAATTATGGGTATAAATACCCCTATTATATTAAACCCTAGTCTAATACACGCTAACCTATTCCCTCCATCGCAAACCATTCACGCACACAACCCCAAGCCCTATACAACGTAAACCCCTCCCCCCCCCCTTCTTCCTTTCCCTAACCAACGACCACCAACCCTTTGACCCACCTAAGGCCGTCGGATAGAAGCCTTTATGCCCCTCGTCAACCTCCGCCCATCACCTGAGTCACCAGAGCCTCCATTGTTGCTATCAGAGCTGCCTAACTGGTGTTGTCGCTGCCATACTACAATGTTGCTACTATTATTCGGACATTACACACCACCAACTGACCCCGCTGCTAGCCACCACCGCCACAGTCGGCCTCTACCTTGTTGTTGCCACCACCCCGCGTACTGCTAGCTGCCGGAAACCGCCGTAGTAGAAGTCAAAACGCCCAACCCACCCTTGTTTTGCACTTGCTGTTGCGGGTATTGTGGGAGCTCGTCGCCGCCACACCGACGCCAGCCACCACCAGACGGCGCCACCCCCAACCACCCTTGACCGCTTCCTGCCGTCGGCGACCATTGTCGCCTACCTCTAGCCACCACAACAACCGTTGTTTGTAGGATACTCTAAAAACCCCAAACCTCTTTGATTGTTCTTATGTTAATATTAGTATTATATTTGTGTGTGATTATTATTATTCTAATTATATTTTATGAGTTTAGGAAGTGTGATATGTGTTTAAAGTGTAGAGATTGGATTAGGGCTTACTTGTATTATGTTATCATGAAAAGTTTAACTTTGGGCTGTTTTCACTAATTATGTGGAGTTATTATGCATAATTATGTTAATTAGAAGATTTTACTTAAAAATTATTGTATTAAAATTACCTAATCATATTTTGAAACATTGTTGTGTTATTAATATTATGTGAAGTTTTAATTTCAAAAGTTTAATTCTTTTATTAAATTTATTAGTTTTGATATTAAAGTTGTATCTTTTATTGTTGTAAAGTGATCTTATGTTTGAGTTATAATGTATCGTGATTTGGTTAACTAAGTATGGTCTGGTTTAATCTCAAAAGATTTATATTCATAAATGAATTGTGTAAATTTAGTTCTATTTTATAAATTATTATGTATTAGATTAACTATTGATTTTATATGTAACAATTAAGTTATAGTTACTCAAAGAGTGTTTTTAAATTCCCTTTGCTTTTTTTTTTAGAAGTTATTATGTATTCTAATTTATATTTATTAAAGCTTCAAACTTTACGTACTTATATTATTATTATGTTATTATTACGTGGTTACACTATTATTATTACGTTGTTGTCGGGTTTTTTTTATGTAAAAGGTTCAATTTTGTTTATATTTGGTGATGGTGGGACCCTTGTTGTACTGTGTTTTTATGGAGTTTTAACATCAAAAGTTCAGTTTTTATTGTGGTTATTAGCTTTGAGTTTTAGGATTATGTTAATTGAAAATTAATATGTTTATTTGAGTATTTTGTGTTAGTTAATTGAAAGGGTTGACCTTGTTAGTGTTAGAAGGTTAAGGAGGTGTCGTTTGACCTTGGTTAGATGCTGGAATGTCAAAGTTGGAGTCTCGAGATGGTTTGATTAGAGTTAGGGTCAAAAATACCTGATAAAAATAAACTAGTAACGGGACAGATTTGTTGGGTCATAATAGAAAGTCCACCATAAATTGTGTAGTCGTATTTTATCTAAACCATTTGGTCTGGGGGTTCCTTAAGATGTTAGCTTCCATAGAAATTTTGTGGATCGGGATTTTGAAATGTATTAGAGTGTGGGCTGTGTTTTCTGTAACACCTTGGAAATTCAATTATAAATTTATCGGTCAATGCCTAACGTTGATAGTGGAAGTTTTATTTTTTCTTTTTCTTGTCAACTGGCCGTTACTGTCGTATCCATGAAAGAATACAAGGCAAGAAGGAAAACTACAACTGTTCCTCAACTTTAAACAAAACTAAAGAACTTCAAATCCTAAAATCAAATTATTCAATATCACTAGCTCTAAGTCTTTCTAAATTGAAACACAACATAAATAATAACTACTAAACACATCATCCTCACTTTTCATTCCCGTTCCCATCATAGAGATCTTCATCTGTAAAAAAAAAAACATTTAAAAACATGATGGGAAACTCAATAATGTCTACCCCTAAAAGTCAAAACAAGTTAAAATTAATTTCAATTCATTTACGGGGAGGAAGAACAAGTCAACCATTTCACAAACCATTAACTCTTCTTAGAAGTAAAGAGAACCCTCTCTTAACAACCAAGATCTAGTCGGCTTTCCTAAACCACAATCAATTTGTATTTTTTATTTTGCGGATCGGGATTTTGAAGTGTCTAAGTCGAGTTATGACCCAATTACTGAACCTAGGTTAAAACTGGACCGATTAGAGTGTGGGTTGTGTTTGGGGACCTTAGAGTATGTTTTAGGTCTTGGGTGATGGAGATCTGCCTAGCCTTGGTCTCACCTTTGGGGACCCTAGGTTCATGGAAGGAGATGGAGATTCACATAGCTTTGGGCTTACCTTTGGAGACCCAAGATTCATGGAGGATGATAGAGATCATTCCAACTTAAGGTCACGTCCAAAGCCCAAGAGAACATCCAAGCCAAGCAAGCTAAAAGAGGACGTCCAAAGTCACGTCCAAGCCCAAGAGGACGTCCAAATTCAAGCCCAACTTAAGATGGATGACCAAAGTCACGTGACAGCTTAATAGAAGTTCACAGTTTTGGTGTTTTTAAGAAGAAGTTTACAGTTTTGCTGTTTTCAAGAAGAAGTTTACAGTTTTGGTGTTTTCAAGAAGAAGTTCACAGTTTTGGTGTTTTCCAGAATAAGTTTAAAGTTTTTGTGTTTTCCTTATTAGTAGCAAGTTTACTATTGTATTTTCCTTATTATTAGCTGAGTGTGATGCCAAGTAATATCTAATAGCTTAGGCATCAAGTTAGAGGATTCTAGAAGAGTGTCGAAGTATCTAGAAGAGTTTAGAAGAGTCTAGAAGGAGTAATCCTAGTCTTGGAAGGCCAATTTTGTAACTAATCCAATTAGGATTAGAAGGCCAAATCCTAGAAGGATTCATTCAATTGTAACTAATCCAATTAGGATTAGAAAAGCTAAATCCTAGAAGGATTTAGGTTGCTTAGGCGTCAAGTTATTGGTCCTAGTAAGATTAGGACTTAGTCTAGTATAAATAAGAGATAGTTTGCAACGTTTTAGACACACTGATTTCGATTATGTTGATATACAAATGAACTTTTGCGCACTTGAGAGTCTTCTCTTTCTTTTCTACTATTGTATCTTGAATTGGCTATTCAAGTGGTGAGGTAGAGCTTGTTCCTATACTTAGAAGGTGTTTCTGTAACTAAGTAGAAGAGCAAGAAGCCCTAGGGTTTCAACTTGTGGTGTCTCTATATCAAGTTTGATTCCCTTGAACTATTCAAAGTTCCTATCTTTATCCAAACTATCCTACAAAAACCTAGTTTTTCACGTGAACTACCCTATACCCTAAGAGTGGTTGCACGTCTATATTGATGTTTAATTGATCAAAACCCTAGCTTTGCTTCAGTTATACATCATTGGGGTCAACATAGAAGTTTTAGTAGACATCCCGGGATTTCCAGAAAGTCAAAAATTAGGATCGTAGGGTGTCAAGAAGTCAAGTTATGGCCCTTGCAATGCATGCAATGTAATTTGTCCTTTTTTTAATTATGCCAAAATGTTGATGTGTGAAATATGTTGTAAATTTCTTAGTGTGTTTATGTGAAAGATGTGTTGAGCAGTTCCTAAGGGAGGGTTAGCTAAAAGGTAGTTAATACTAATCCCGAAGGGCATTGTTTAATTATAGAAATTATTCTATTTTAGCACGAGCTAGTTCGCGTTGTTTTAGTGAGCTCAAGTGTGTTCGTTGAATTGAAGTGAAGTGAATAAATTCAGGTAATGTATATGCCCTAACGCCCCACTTGGATGCTCATTGCTTGTTTTGGTAAGTTTGCTTGTCTTATTGATCATGCATACCAAAGGAGATTTTATACTATGAAATTGATTTCCTATTGTTATTATTTTTTATGGATATTGCTCCCAAAGTGAGGAAATTGAGTTGATTTTCGCAAGTGGGTTTCTTATTGGTTTTGGTAACCTGGGTTGGGTTTGAGTTGAGAGCTGTGAACTGAGAATGCATAAGATATTAATAAATCAAAGTGGAACACTAAGCCAATTTCGGGGGATAACACAAACACCAGGACTTGGTATCCTGTAGGGTTATGGACCAAGAGATAAGGAGGTGCCATGATATAGTTTTGTGATTGATAAGTGAATTGCGGATGATAACCCAGAGACCAGGATTTGGCACTCTGCAGAGTTATGGGCCAAGAGATCAGAGGGTGCATTGATAGAATTTTTGTGATTGATAAGTGAATTGTGGGGGATAACCCAAGACCAGGATATGGTATCCTGTAGGGTTATGGACCAAGAGATCAGGGGGTGCACTGATATAGTTTGATATAAGAGTGATCTATTGTATTAAGGGATTTGGCATCCCGCCCACATAATAAAAATACGAATTGGTTGTGGTTGAGGTTAGTCCACTGGATCCTGGTTGTTGAGAGCTGGTTCATTTTACTTCTAAGAAGAGTTAATAGTTTGTGAAATGGTTGACTTGTTCCTTCCTCCCCATAAATGAATTGAAATAAACTTTAACTTATTTTGACTGTAGGGGTAGACATTATTGAGTTTCCCCTCATGTTTTTAAATGTTTTTTTTCAGGTGAAGGTCTCTATGCTGGGAACGAAAATTAGAAGTGAAAATGGCATGTTTAGTAGTTATTATTTATGTTGTGTTTCAATTCAGAAAGACTTGAAGTTAGTGATGTTGAGTAGTTTGATTTCAGGATTTAAAGTTGTTTAGTTTTGTTTAAGTTGAGGAGCAGTTGTAGTTTTCGTTCTTGCCTTGTATTCCTTCAAAGATACGGCAGTAACGCCCAGTTGATAAGAAAAAAAATGAGAGTTCCACTGTTAAAGTTAGTCAACGTTAGACACTGACTATTAAATTTATAATTGAATTTCCAAGGCGTTACAACTTCCATATAGCTCATTGGTCAGTTGATTACAAGGACATATAAAAAAAGCAAAAAATCAAAAGAATACCTAGATCTTGATGTTGTGATGTGTTAGGTGCAAAATTGTTATTTTACACCTTTTATTTTAGAAATTTTTCTTGTTTTTATTAATAAATTAGGTCTTTTTAGTTTAGTTTTGGCTATTTTCCTTTTATTTTACAATTTCTTGAAATTAGCTCTAATAAAGTAGAAATTCATTAAAAATGGTAAAAGTTTAGAAATTTATTTTCTAGTCTATTTGTTATTCTATTGTTTATCTATGTTTTTATTTTATTTTTTAGTTATTTTTTCTTGTTTAAAAGAAAAAAAATGAATCAAAACTAAAAAAATAAAAACTCAGCTACAGCCCAATCATTTTCCCTTCTCTCTCAGCTCAATCTCTCCAGCCCAAGACCTACCTTTAAAACCCTTGCTCGAATACCCGTGCTCGTTTCCATTAATCCGACCTGAGTTCCCATCCTAAACCCTAACAACTAGACCTGGCAATCGGATGTGTCGCATCGGGTTCAGAGCGGGCAACTTCGGGTTCGGGTTTGTTCAGATCAACGACACTTCGGTTCTGTTCGGCAGGGTCCGGTTCAGTTTGAGTCCGGATGGACCTTGGCCGGGTCGAGTTTGAATGGATCAAGATCTTCGGGTGAGAGTCGGTTGAATCTTTTCTCGGGTTAGGTTGAGTCAGACCGGGTTGATTTGGTTGCTTGTTTTCAGGTGACTCCAAGGTCGAATTCCATTTGGGTTGGATTACTAACGTATTATGTTAAAATTATTTGATTACTAAAATGTCAATTTTCAGTTTTTTAGCAAATATTAATTGCATATTAAATAATTTAAGGTGTATGATTCATTGGTTTTTACTATACTGTATGGAAATCATCTAAAAAAATATTAACCACTACATCAGTTTACAGTCACGTAGTCCCTTGGACCCGCTGAGTCTGGGTCTAGGTCTGAATTTTGGGACTCATTGGATCCCGGGGCAGGTCCTGGTCTGGGTCCGGGCCCAAAAAAAAAAACTGGCAAGTTCGGGTCCAGTTGGACCCGCCCTAGACCCTGCCCATTGTCATCCCTAGTCATGATTGAATGTCAATGTCAAGGGGGATTTATAAACAAAAAAGTTATTGAGACATAGGCTACTTTAGATGACATAGCTGAAAGAAGTATTGGAGCATGTCAGGCGAGGATCCAAACCTTGAAATCAGTGATCGCAAAACCATCCCGCACCCACTCCAAGAAACACGAGTAAAACGACTTCAAGGTCGGGGGTGGGATCCATTTCAAGGTGGTCCCGGGACCTTGGAGATGTATTCGGGTCATCGTTAGATGTGGTATCCACTTCAAATGGGACCCCGGACCATAGGAATGGAGCTACGGGTCCACATCGGGACCTACTTGGGGCCTTTAAAGGGGTTCGCAGTCTTTCAAAAAGAATAAGCGGAAAAGGGTCAACGTGGGTTGTTAGAATGAATGTGCCCTCACTTTTTGGGTCATAACTCCTTCAATACAACTTCGATGGATCTCAAATTTTGGGAGCTTGAAGTACACATCGATAGCTTTCCATCGATATCTTATTGGCCTAAAACGGAGTCCGAGAGAAGAAGTTATGCACGTTTGAAGTCGGCAGAATAACTGCCCAGAAGGGTGTCGCGCCCGCGACACTTTAGGTCGCACCCGCGGCCTCCCTCTGCCTGTCCAAGTTGTCAGCACCCATTTCCTGACGTCCATCGCACCCGCGATGCATGGGGTCGCACCCGCGACATTCCTCTGCCCTGTTGCTGTGACGCGTGACTTTTGTGTCCAAATGTTATGTTTTGTTTTAATTTTCCCTATTAGTATAAATACTCTTCCCCTTAGCTTGTTTTGGATTGATAATTCATATTATGTTTTGATGCTTATGTATTTGTTAGGGTTCCTCCCTTGTTTTCTCTCAAACCTTGTTATCTTTATCCAATCAATTTTGGTGGTGATTAAAGTCATTCCTTTAGTGATTATTGGTGGAATTTCCTAGATAATTATGGTGGGGTGTTAGGCCTAGAGTTGTGGTTCTCCTTGCTCTGGGTGATATCCAACCTTTGGGTGTTCAAAGCTATTGTTCGTGTTGATTATCGAATCCAATTCATTCACTCAAGCTAATCTCATCATCCCACCACGACAGTAACGCTCCAAGTATACAATGGGAAAACATTAGGAATGAGTAATTCTCGGGTCAATTAGGAGTTCCAAAGAGGGGCGTGCAAGTTGTTAATTGTAGACACCAGGTATTTGAGCATGATAGTAAGCATTATGTAAGCATAGTTTTATCATTCTCTTTCTATCTACTTTAGTTAGGAAATAAAAATAAGAGGAGCCAAAAGTAAAGGACTTGCATGCATACACTTTACATTCACAAGTTTATGTAAAATCGCATGCACTATCACATGCAAAAGTCCTAACCTAAGCATGCACAACTTTTACGTAAGAAAAAATGCCAAACCCTAGCCATGCATTCCATGCACGAGTTACATAAAGTGACACGCAAGAAGTTACAAGAAGTCCCAAGATCGAATCCTCATGCAAACACTAATCATCCATGTTTTAAGTTTAAAATGTGCAAGCTTAAATACATTTGACAGGGCCGCAAGCATACGGAGTACGGAGTAGCACGTCAAGGTCGATCCCACAGGGACTCAATTAGCAGCTCAATAAACTAATCTCTATCTCGATTGCTAAGTTAATCAGGTTTTTGGGTTTGAAAAGGTTTTAAAAACTAATTAAAACTAATAAAGCAGGAAAATGAAAATCAATCAAAGGTTCTATCAAGAGAGAAAGACTTCTAGGGAGATGCTAACCTGACAACGAGTACGATTATTAAAACCTAGCCTGCACAATCGTACATTCAAGAACGAATCAAGAATCGATAACCTCTGAATCCTATCTCCCTTTCGATGCTAAATAGAATTATTCTAAACAACTGACAGGGCAAGCGCACGGGTACTATTGTAGCAATGTCAAGGTCGATCCCACAGGGACTTGGTCTAGTAACTCAGTGAGCTATCCCTCTACTTGATTGCTAAGCTAATCGGATTAATGAATTTTTTTTATGACTTCTAATGAACTAACTAGAACTAAAGTGGACTAGAAAGGATTAACTAGAGGTAATTCGATGGATGAAGACTTCTAGGGTTTTACTCACCTAACAACAGGGTCTGAAAGCCAGATTAAAGCATGCACAAGAAAGTAACTCAAACGAATCAAGAATCGATAACCTCTAAATTCTATCGCCCTTTCGATGCTAAATAGAATTATCCTGACTAACCTAATCAACAACTTTAAATGCCTTTTGGGTTAAGCGAATTTAAGGTCTAAGCAAGGTCGGGTTATCTAATGATTCCCTAGTCTACTACTCCTTTCAACTTTCGTAGGCCTAGGTAGAAGGGTTGGTGGTCAAATTCCCTAATTCACCTTTCGTACCTCTTAGGTTAATTTACGAATTACAAACATCCAAGGCCTTAAGAACATTCGTAGCAAGAAAACGCAACCCTCTATTGATTCAATTGAGAATTCAAGTACAAACTAAAACATTTCTAATCAAACTTCATATTGATGGTTCATAAAACCCTAGAAAGAACGAAATCTACTCACAAGTATTCATTGAAAACAAGAAATACGTTCTAAACATGGTAATCAATTCTAGAATTAAGGAAGAGAAAGTGAGAAGAGTAAAGCAAACACTAGGGAGAAATTCGTAGGATTCTCTCAAGAACTTCACAAGAGTGTTGCGTGCTTCTTCTCAAGTTCCAAATCTTCAATGCCTTCGAATTGATTCTTGATGAATGGAGGTGTTTTGGTGAAGAATTCCTCTCCAAAAATCTCTCTTTTCTGCCCAGAATAAGTGATAACCGCGTTCCCCCTCTTTTCCCCGGTTATCTCCGCAAAATAAGCTGCTGCGAAGAAAGCAGCTCCAACCACGGTCCGTGGTGTCACTACCACGTAGTTGTATTTGTCTTGTTTTCGCTGCTTCTTGCTGAAATTTTTACCACGGTCTTATGAACAGTAGTTGATGCCCGTGGTATCCTTGGCCTTACCAAATTTGCTCCAAAAATCACCTTTTGGGCCCTAAACCTGAAAATCAATGCCAAAAACGCAAAGACCAAGTGTAAATAGAGAAATGGGGAAGATTAAACACCTTTTTAGCCAAAAATCACCATGATTATGCTTCTAAAATACCTAAAAATAAGTGCAAATAATGCACTTATCAACCCGTCCATGCTAAAATCTTACTTGTCCCCAAGCAAGTACTAGACTCAAAACTAGGAAAAACGGACTCAAAAGAAGAAAAAGAAAAGAAAGACTCGATCATCCTATGTACAAGCCCCCTCAGGTAAGCATTAGCAGAACTCTCAAGCAACTTTGCCCAACCAAAACACAACCCTAAAGCGATTAAAACACATTAGCACAAGATAGAGGGAGATTTTCGAAAAGGGTTTAGGGGAATCACACCATCAAGATCAAATTAGTCACCCTTCCGTCACTGAATTAGCGAGAGAACACATGTATGAGTATGAAACTAAAACGGTTGAGAGCAATCCTCACTTTTGGGAATGTGGAAACACTCCCCTCATGTGTTTTCAAAATGAAGTCAATGTTTTTGGTTCTCTCAATACTCTAACCTAGGAAACAATCTACCATATGCTTGATGATCATCTCAATTCTCTACCGCTATATGCAAAATGCAAATGACAATCAAGAGGTCTTTGAAAGGGTTGTAACGGGGTTAAGGTTAGGGGCAAAGGACGGAAAATATTTGGATAAGTGGAGCTCGAAGCCAAGCTTGGAGTTATACTTTTCCAACCTCACTCAATGTCATTGAACCTTACTCGCCCATAAACAATCACAACAATCCCGAAACATTTATTAGAAACCGCCTCATTACTAAACTCCTCACTTGCCATCACACTTGTGCTCCTCCTTTTTTTTGTTTTTTTTTTTTATATTTTCTAATTGCTATTGAATTGTTCTCTCTCTTTTTTTTTCGAAGCAAGTGATTGGCAAGTGAAAATCATATACAAAATTAATTACAAAACTTGGCGGGTTTTGCTAACATAGCCACTACATTGATGCTACATAAGTGAGAAAAATCCCAACACTTCCTATTCATTACTTTCCCAACACATTGTTTTGCGAATGTATTCATAATTAACCCCATCAACCACACTCAATATACTCCAAGCAATGGCTTAAGGTAGGAAGATATGTAATTGGCCAAGGTTTATAATTTCAGGTTATTCCGAGAAAACGGAGTAATCAAAGGCTAGAAGAAGGGTTTAAGGCGGAGAATTACATGAATAGGGTGGCTATTTGGTATTGTAGCTACAATAAGTGCGAATGAGTGCCTTAATCATGTTGTCAATGCATGATGCAAAGTGCAGTTTCAAAGAGATGAAAAGCAAGTTCTAGAGATCACAACCAAGGTTGAGTCACACATGGAAATATGAGACTAATGAAAATGATTCGTCATTTTGGCTTAGTGGTCTCACGGGTTTGTGCTCAACAACCAATCAAAGAACATAAACATACAAATGCTAAGCTCACATCAAAGGGTTAAGAAGGGCAATAAATCTTCACTATCAAGATGTGAACCCAAATCAAGATGTTTGCGAAATTTCTTTGCAAATCTTTGAATCACTTACGGGCTACGCAAAGGCTAAACAAAGCTACAAGAAATACTAGCTGGCTTACAATCATCACTGGAGGCTTACTTAACCTAATCCTAAGGCTATTCTAATCTTTCTTTTCTTTTTGCTTGATTTTTCTAAATTTTTTTTTTTTGGCTTTTCTTTAATTTTTTTTTCTATTTTTAACTAGATGAACTAAATGCAATTAAACTAAATGCAAACTACATGCTTAAGTTGTTACCTATGAAGAAAAACAAGAATATAAAATAAAGAAAGGACACACCTAGACTAATAAAACACCACTATATGCTAAATGCTATGCAAACTATATGCATGATGCAAAAATATGTACAAATGCATATACACAAGTCATTCTCCCAAAAATTATCACCAATCATCGAATCATAGCAACCAAATCAATAAGACAACCAAGTCACATAAAACTAACCAACCCCTCCATGCTAGGACACAACATTGTCCTTAATGCTAAACAGAAGCAAACAATCATAAGGGGAAGGAAAAGTTAATGAGCAAACATCATGCATCAGGAGGGGGCGGAGGGTAAGGGTAAGGGATCTGAGCGCCATGGCTCTCAAACCAACCACGCATTGCGGATAAACACTCGCTCATGCTAGTCAAATGTTGGTTTTGCGACGCAATCATGCCCCGAAGCTCAATGTGCTCCGATCGGACATACTCCCTAAAGGAGCTTTGCTCGTCACGGATCTCGCGAAGTGCAGTCGAAACATCATCCATGTTGAAAGCGTAGGAGGAGGAAGGGCCAGGTGAGTGAGGGGATTGGGGTTCGTCATGGTCGGACTCAGGATCATACGCGATAAGATCTAGGGGGACCGGGTCTCCATCCCCTCCCGGTAGGAAGGAGAAGTTGGCCCGATTTTGGATAGTCGTTCGGGCCACATTGGGCAACTACATAAGCTGCCGATTTGGGTACCTCCAGTAAATGTTACCACCCCTAGAAACAATGAAGAGCATGGTGGTCAAAGCGCTATGGTCAAGCCTCTCAGACCCGGGAATCCTAAACTCCTCATTTGGCATGACTCCGAGAGATTTTGCAATCCTCGTGACAATCCCCCCGCAGGTGATCTTACCCTTTTTCCTATTAGCTATCTCTTGAAGATGTGTAATTAAGAAAGAGCTGGGGTCCATCTGCCTACCCTCATACATATTCTTCATGAAAAATAACTCCGCTACCCGAGGCATATTCATGCTATCATCCCTCGTGAAAAAGCTCGTCGCGAAGATGCGTTGAGCTAACCTAATCACGGGATTTCTGATTTCGGTTGCCTTAGACCGACTAGAGTCGAAATGTTGCTCCCCGGTGATCATTTCCCAGAAAGAATCCGGGTCATACCTTGGAGGCACACGACGCTCACTAACATCAAGGGGACGCGGGAGGTGGAAAACGCTATTAAAGGTACTTAAATTCAATTGATAGTCTTGGCCACGCAAACGGAACCTAATGACCCCCTCTTGGCAATTACGCCCATTTTGAACCTCGGTGTATAGGGTACTCAAAAACTCCAAAGTCAAGTCCGAATAGGAAGGTTCTTTGATGTTTAGGTAATCACCCATCCCCCCTCTAGCAAACAACCATTTAATGTCATCCAAAACACCCATGGATTGCAACAAAGCATCATCAACATAACGAGTAGCAACAAAACCATGGGATCTCAAACGCAAGTAATTAGCAGTTTGTATTGGGCTATTGAACTGAAAAGGGATAGGATCATTACCTTGCTCCATAGCAGCGCGGTTTGCGGCTCGTTGAGCACGAAGCTCCCTCGGATTTGGTTCATTGGAGGACCCAGCAGCATCAGTTCTTTTCTTTTTGGGTGCCATGGAAACTTGAAGCTCCAACAATGGTGATTTGTTGGAAGATGAGAGTGAAGGGTAAAGGTGAATGTAGTGGTGGGGTTCGAATTTGTGAGGGATGAAGATTGGTGAGGAATCAAGAAGAAGGAGTTAGGGTTTAGGGTGAGGATTTGAATTTGGTGAGAAAGAAGAAGAAGAAGAGTGGATTGAGGATGGAAATAAGGTTTAGGGTTTATGAAGAATGAAGAAGAAGAAGGATGGAGTTGTTTGAGTGGGAGCTAGGGTTCGAAAATAGGTGAAAGAAGGAGGAAGAATGAATGAATTGAGTGAGAAAAGGGGGAAAAACGGGTGAAAACCTGCGCAGGCCAGCCGCCACGGTCCGTGGCTGCCACCACGGGCAGCCCGTGGTTGGCGCTGGTTCGCTTGGGGTTTCGCAGGAAATTCTTTTTTAGCAGAAATCCAGCTACCACGGTCTGAGGTCAGAACCTCGGGCAGCCCGTGGTTGGCGCTGGTTTCTGGGAGTTTTGCGAAATTTTTTTTTTTTCAGGTTAAACAAATTTCCAGCCACCACGGTCTGAGGTCAGAACCTCGGGCAGCCCAAGGTTGGCTCTGGAAAGCCAATTCTCCTCAACGAATGAAGTCCAGGCTACCACGGTCCGAGGTTGGCCCTGGAACTTCATTATGAGCTAGTTCTTGAAACGCCTTCCACACTCCTTTACTTCTATCTTTTTTTCACTCATGATTTTACCGTTCTTTTCTCCCCCAAACTCTCTCAAACTCTCTTTTTTTTTTTTCATTCTAACTCAAACACTTTTCACTCATTAAACCATCAAAACACCCTAGAAGCCAACTCCTCCATGCTAATTTCCTTGCTCAATCTCACTCTTACACTCCCTCAAACTCTCTCTCTTTTTTTACTCACAAATACTCACAAAAATTCACACTATACAAAAGAGAAACACGGTTAAAACAAGAGAAAAATCAAAGAAAAGAAACAAAACGAAAATGAAATGAACTACGGAAAATAAGAAAAAAAACTAGGAAAGGGGAAGGAAAATGAAAAGAAAGAAAGATAAACTCCTATAAAAGACAAAAATAATGAAAAGGGGAAGAAAAGTAATTAAAAAGCTTGGGTTGCCTCCCAAGAAGCGCTAATTTAACGTCTTAAGCTAGACGATACATACCTCAAGTCATACGGGATTGGCGAGGACATAACATGCGGCCTTCTCCTTAATTTGGCCTGTGATGTAAGGCTTAAGTCGCTGCCCGTTGACCTTGAATGTGCCGGTAGACTCACTCCAAACTTCCACAGCTCCATGGGGATATGCTTTCATAACTTGGAATGGCCCGGACCACCGGATTTCAAATTTTCGGAAACAATCTCAATCTCGAGTTAAACAAAAGGACCATGTCTACTGCCTTAAACCTCTTTGGCAAGATGAACTTGTCATGCCACTTCTTGGTCCTTTCCTTGTAGATCCTCGAACTCTCATAAGCTTGCAACCTCAATTCCTCCAATTCTTGCAATTGAAGCATTCGCTTCTCACCGGTTGCCTTTGCATCAAAATTCAGAGTTCGGACTGCCCAAAATGCTCGATGTTCCAACTCCACGAGCAAATGACATGGCTTCCCATACACCAACCGGAATGGAGTGGTGCCGAGGGGAGTTTTGAACGCCGTGCGGTACGCCTACAAGGCGTCGTCAAGCTTCAATGACCAATCCTTTCGAGATCGGTCAACCGTCTTCTCGAGAATGCTCTTCAACTCCCTATTCGAAAGCTCTACTTGCCCGCTTGTTTGAGGAAGGTAAGGTGTTGCCACCCTATGGAACACCCAGAAATACTTCAGGAGAGTTTCTAGCGGCCGGTTACGAAAATGGGTGCCGTTATCGCTCAATAAGGCTCTAGGAGTGCCAAATCGAGCGAAAATGTTCTTCTTGAGGAATTTGATGACGACCCTTGAGTCATTCGTCGGAGATGCAATCGCCTCCACCCATTTGGATACGTAATCCACAGCAACAAGGATGTAGAGGTTCTTGTGAGATGGAGGAAAGGACCCATAAAGTCTATCCCCCACACGTCGAAGAGCTCAACCTCAAGAATTCCGCTTTGGGGCATCTCGTGCCTCTTGGAAATGTTACCCATTCGTTGACAACGATCACATGCTAGCACATACTCCCTTGCATCCTTGGTGAGGGTCGGCCAATAGAAGCCGACTTGCAAGACCTTGGAAGCGGTTTTATCGGGGCCGAAATGTCCACCATAGGTCATGGAATGGCAATGATGTAGCACCCCTTGATTTTCTTCCTTCGGAATGCATCTCCGGTAAACTCCATCGGCACATAGCTTGAAAAGAAGTGGTTCTTCCCAAACAAAGCTCTTCACCTCGAATAGGAACCTCTTCTTTTGTTGATATGATAAGTCCGGTGGCAACACTCCACACACAAGATAATTGACGTAGTCGGCATACCATGGAATGAATGGGGTACACACGGCCATGAGCTTCTCTTCCGGAAAAGAATCATCAATAGGGAGCTTCTCCTTCGGAACATCCTCCAATCGAGAGAGATGATCGGCTACCACGTTTTGCAATCCGGGCTTGTCCCGAATTTCCAAATCGAACTCTTGGAGTAATAACACCCAACGAATGAGCCGAGGTTTAGAGTCCGACTTCTTCATGAGGTGTCGAATGGCGGCATGATCGGTGAACACAATCACCTTGGAGTTGATCAAATATGGTCGAAACTTCTCCAAGGCGAAAACGACCGCCAAGAACTCCTTCTCTGTGGTGGCGTAGTTGACTTGAGCCTCATCCAGAGTTCGGCTCGCATAGTAGATGGCGAAAGGCTTGCCATCTCTTCTTTGCCCTAAAACAGCCCCCAATGCGTAATCACTCGCATCACACATCACTTCAAACGGTAAACTCCAATCAGGGGCTTGCATAATAGGTGCAGTAATCAAAGCTTCTTTCAACCTGTTGAAAGCACTCAAGCAAACATCATCAAATTCAAAAGGCACATCTTTGACAAGCAATCGGGTGAGAGGTCTAGCAATTTTCGAAAAATCTTTTATGAATCGTCGGTAGAAACCAACGTGTCCAAGAAAACTCCTAACACCCTTAACAGAAGTTGGAGGTGGTAATTTTTCAACCACCTCAACCTTTGCTTTGTCAACCTCAATGCCTTTGCTTGACACAACATGACCAAGGACTACACCCTCTTGTATCATGAAATGGCACTTCTCCCAATTCAAAACCAAATTCACTTCTTCACATCGAGACAACACTTTAGCAAGATTTCTTAAACAATGATCAAAAGAATTGCCATAGACTGAAAAATCATCCATAAACACCTCCATAATGTCCTCAATAAAATCAGAGAAAATAGCCATCATGCATCGTTGAAAAGTAGCGGGTGCATTACACAACCCAAATGGCATTCTCCTATAGGCAAATGTACCGTAAGGACATGTAAAGGTGGTCTTTTCCTGATCACTAGGGTGGATAGGGATTTGGGAAAACCCGGAATACCCATCTAGATAACAAAAGAATGAATTATTAACCAGTCTTTCAAGCATTTGGTCAATGAAGGGGAGAGGGAAATGGTCTTTACGGGTGGCATCATTCAACTTGCAGTAATCAATACACATCCTCCACCCCGTAACAGTCCTAGTAGGAATCAACTCATTGTTCTCATTTTTCACCACACTATCCCCTTTCTTAGGCACAACATGCACGGGCTAACCCACTCACTATCGAAATAGGTAGATAATCCCAAAGATCAAGTAATTTCAAGACCTCTTTTTTCACCACCTCTTTCATGTTAGGGTTTAACCTTCTTTGACTTTGAATGGTGGGTTTATAATCATCTTCCATCAAAATCCTATGCATGCAAAATGAGGGACTAATTCCTTTAAGGTCATCTATGGTATAGCCAATGGCCTTACGATGCGACCTAAGAACTCTCAACAATGAATCAATCTCAGCATCATTCAAGTTTGCATTCACAATCACAGGATAAGAGGAATCGGGGCCTAGAAATTCATACCTTAGGGAAGAAGGGATAGGTTTCAGTTCTACCTTTGGTGCTTCCTTCTCGCTCGAAGCTTGCTTGCTTTTGCTTTCAACCTCTAGTGCCTCCACCGTTTCCAGAGTTGGTGGAACTTCTGGGGATGCCTGCAAGATCTTCACACAATGGGCAACCTCGGGATCGTGATCCTGGGTTTTACTGTTAGACAACAAACAAAGCTCAAGAGGATCGTGAGAACGAATGTTAGTGCTACCTTCCCTAAGAATGGAATCAATGATATCCACTCTAAAAAACTCATAAGAAAATGCAGGGAATTTAGCAGCTTCAAACAAATTAAACTCAGCTTTCTCACCTCCTATACTAAAGGACATCCTACCATTTTTCACATCAATGCAACACCCAGCCGTAGCCATGAAAGGTCTACCAAGAATAATGGGGGTACGGGTGTCTTCCTCCATCTCTAGGATAACAAAGTCAACAGGAACAAAGAAGCTACCCAACTTAATAGGGACATCCTCTAAAATTCCTATGGGAAACTTGACCGATCGATCGGCCAACTGGAGGGAAATGGTAGTGGGCTTTAGTTCACCCATACCAAGCTTTTGGGACAAAGAGAGGGGCATAAGACTCACACTAGAACCAAGATCACATAATGCACGGTCTATGGAAATCTTTCCAACTTCACATGGAATGGTGAAGCTACCGGGATCCTTTAGCTTCGGGGGAAGCTTATTTTGGAGCATGGCACTACACTGTTCCGTCAATGCCACTGTCTTATGCTCTTCCAACTTCCTCTTATTTGTCAAAATTTCCTTCAAAAATTTAGCGTAGGAAGGCATTTGAGACAGGGCATCGGTGAATGGAATGTTAATATGAAGTTTCTTGAGGACCTCCAAGAACTTCCCGAATTGCTTATCACTTTTAGCCTTAGCCAATCTTTGAGGGAAAGGCAAGGGTGGAGTGTAAACTCTTTGGGGAACTCTTGTTGCATCCTTAGAAACTTCTTTCTCAACTTGCACATCAACATCAATCACAGGTTCTTTAGGAGGCACATTTACCTCTTCATGCACATCATTACTCACATCAGCATTCACATCATTCACAACATTCTCAACTTCAACTACATTCTCATCAACCTCATCATCATGCACATCAACAACAACATGCTCATCACACACACCCCTGGGCCCCGCCAATTGCGTTCCGCTTCTTAAGGTTATGGCATTGCATTGATCCTTTGGGTTCGCAACAGGTTGGCTAGGGAGCTTTCCTGGAGGAGTGGTGGAAGTATTAGCCTGACTAGCAATCTGAGATTCAAGCATTTTGTTGTGAGTGGCCAACTGGTCAACTCTATCAACTAAAAGCTTGATAGTCTCTTCTTGCTGATTTTGGGACACAACCATACGTTCCACCAATGCCTTCCAGTCAGGCTCTTGGGTTTGTCGAGGCTGGGGTTGGGGTTGGGCTTGTTGTCTTTGGAAACCAGGTGGTCTTTGGGTCTGTTGTTGTTGGTGCGGTCCCGTGGGATTGTTATTCCGATAGGAAAAATTAGGATGAGATCTAAATCCCGGGTTGTAGACATTAGAGTATGGGTCAAAGTTCTGTCTTGGGTTTCCAATATAATTGGTCTGGTCCGAGGTCTCGGGACTAGCTAACCCAACAGGACAAAACAAGGTCTCATGCTCAAATGAATTACAAGAAGCACACGGTAGGGGAGGATTGGAATTTACATGCTAACGGTCTGTCTTCTGAGTCACAGCATCTATTTTAGCAGTCAAAACAGAAATGGCATCGACATCATACTTACCTCCCGTTCTCGAGGAACGGGGCTTGGACCATTGGTGACTGTTAGACGCCATTTGCTCGATCAAAGAATAGAGGTCATCGACCGCTTTGTTCATGATGTTCCCCCCAGCTGCTGTAAGAATCATCGCCCTCAACTGATCATCCACTCCATTGTAGAAGGCATGGATGGGCACCCATGGCTCAAGACCATGATGTGGACACCGGCGTAGTAGATCCTTGAACCGTTCCCAAGCCTCGTACAGGTTCTCATCCGGCTCTTGGACGAAGGTGGATATTTGGTTGCTTACTTGGCGGGAAATATTTGTTAAGAAATACGCTCGCCATCTGATCAAAAGTGGTGATGGAGTTCGGCGGAAGAGAGTCTAGCCACTCCCATGCTCGATCCTCCAAGGAAAACGGAAACAATCGCAGTTTGATTGCATCCGGTGAAGCCCCGTTCGCCTTGAACGTATCGCACGCCTGGCGAAAGATACGGAGGTGTCGGTTGGGGTCCTCACTAGGGTGACCACGAAATGGCGAAGCTTTGACCAGATTAATCAAGGAATTCTTCAGCTCAAAATCATTGTTGGCGATGTTGGGAGGGTTGATGGCCGTGGGAGGATCTGTGACATTTGGGGCCATGTATTGTTCCAATGTCTTCTGTGCTTCTCTACCAGCCATTTTCGATTGTGATGCAGACTCCTCTTCTTGCTTCTTGCTAGCTTTCTCCGTTCGCAGCCTCTTTCTCCGAGAATGGAAAGTGCGTTCAATCTCGGGATCGAACTCAAATTCCGAAGATTTTTGCATACACCAAGAGTACCTAGCAAAATAAGAAATGAGACACAATCAATCACAAGTAAAGGAAAGAAAAAGAAAGAAAATAAAAATTAAAAAAAAAAACAGCTTAGTCAATCTAAGAGTCTTCGCTTAATGGCTACTAGGGACTTGGTCTAGTAACTCAGTGAGCTATCCCTCTACTTGATTGCTAAGCTAATCGGGTTAATGAATTTTTTTATAACTTCTAATGAACTAACTAGAACTAAAGTGGACTAGAAAGGATTAACTAGAGGTAATTCGATGGAAGATGACTTCTAGGGTTTTACTCACCTAACAACAGGGTCTGAAAGCAAGATTAAAGCATGCACAAGAAAGTAACTCAAACGAATCAAGAATCGATAACCTCTAAATTTTATCGCCCTTTCGATGCTAAATAGAATTATCCTGACTAACCTAATCAACAACTTTCGTCTACTTTTCAGGTTAAACAGAATTTAAGGTCTAAGCAAGGTCGGGTTATCTAATGATTCCCTAGTCTACTACTCCATTCTCAACTTTCGTAGGCCTAGGTAGAAGGGTTGGTGGTCAAATTCCCCTAATTCACCTTTCGGTACCTCTTAGGTTAATTTCTGAATTACAAACATCCAAGGCCTTAAGAACATTCGTAAGCAAGAAAAACGCAACCCTCTATTGATTCAATTGAGAATTCAAGTACAAACTAAAACATTTCTAATCAAACTTCATATTGATGGTTCATAAAACCCTAGAAAGAACGAAATCTACTCACAAGTATTCATTGAAAACAAGAAATACGTTCTAAACATGGTAATCAATTCTAGAATTAAGGAAGAGAAAGTGAGAAGAGTAAAGCAAACACTAGGAGAAATTGAGGATTCTCTCAAGAACTTCACAAGAGTGTTGCGTGCTTCTTCTCGAATTCCAAATCTTCAATGCCTTGAATTGATTCTTGATGAATGGAGGTGTTTTGGTGAAGAATTCCTCTCCAAAATCTCTCTTTTACGCCTGAATAAGTGATAACCGCGTTCCCCTCTTTTCCCGCTTATCTCCGCAAAATAATCGCCGCAAGTGAGAAATGCTCAACCACGGCCCGGTGTCACGCACCACGCGCGTGGTTGTATCTCGCTCATTTCTCGCTCATTTCTGTTGAATTTTTACCACGGTCTTATCAACAGTAGTTGATGCCCGTGGTATCCTTGGCCTTACCAAATTTGCTCCAAAAATCACCTTTTGTGCCCTAAACCTGAAAATCAATGCCAAAAACGCAAAGACCAAGTGTAAATAGAGAAATGGGGAAGATTAAACACCTTTTTAGCCAAAAATCACCATGATTATGCTTCTAAAATACCTAAAAATAAGTGCAAATAATGCACTTATCAACAACCTAAGCAACAACTTTTGTATGCCTTTTAAGTTAAACAGAATTGAAGGTCTCAAAAAGTCAGGTTGTCTAATGATTCCCTAGTTCACTACTCCTTTCTCATTTTTCACAAACCTAGGTAGACAGGTTGGTAGTCAAATTACCCTAATTCACCTTTCAGTACTTCTCAGGTTAATCTCTAACTCATGAGTATTCGAGTGCTCAAAGAACACACATGAACATGGAAAACACAACCTTCTATTGATTCATAACAAGAATTCATGCACAAACTAATAATATTAAATCAAACTACATTGTTTCGTGTTACAAAACCCTAGAATTCAAGAAATCTACTCAATCATATTCAATGAAAACACAAAACAAGTTCCAAACATCATAATCGAATCTCAAAACTAAGAAGGAAATAAAAAAGAAAGAATAGAATTGCGAAGAATACAACCCGTCGAGCCTTTCGATCCCGGGGTAGAACCTTCTCCGCGAACGTCGCTCCTTTCCTTCGCGAATCTTGATCTTGGTTTCTCTTTGATCGATTCGATCTTGAATCTTGATGGTGGGGAAGAGGAGTAGAATGGAAGTATTAGGGCTCTCTTTTCTCTCCTTTTTGGCTAAAGAACGAAGGCAGAATGATAGAATATGACTGAATATCGAAAAACCGCCGCTTGCCCCCTTTTCTACTCGCGAAAACAACCAATCTACATAGGGAATCCTCCTCGGTCCGTACAGTCCGTACATGGACCGTGGTGATCACCACGGGCTGCCCCTGGTTGCCACTGGTCACTCCGTTTCGTCCCAAATTCATGCCACGGTCTGGTCTTGACATTTGGAGGCCGGTGGTGCCCTGAAATCTGTCAGAAATGTTCCCAAAGCTGGTGTTTTGTTTCCAAATCTACAAGTTTTCATCAAAAACAACAACACCGAGCATAATGGAGAAATAGGGGGTGTAAATCAACAATTACAATCAAAGTTATCCCTAATTCACTATCAAAAACCCCTAAAAATATAGTCATAAAATGCAGTTATCAACATTCACACTATCAACTGTCCACGTGTGAATCAAGTTTTAGTGCATGCATTGTTCAAATCACCATCGACCAAGGATTCATGGACGAAATCATATACATCTCTCCCTTTCTCCAAGGTCGATCGACCATTAAGTGGGTTCACACTCATATTCATCCTTCACACCACTACTGATCACCAAGTGCATGGTTCCTCCCCCCTTATAAGTCGATCGACCATCAGCTCGATGACTTCGATGTGGCTGAGTTCATGCACATTCAAGCACCTAAGAAGCCTATAAACACCCCCTGAACCTCGAGGTAGAAGACACCTGGACTCATCCAGAATCTCCCTCATTCTTTCTTTCACTTCTATTCTCTCAATTCTCATACTTCTCTCCCTAATTTCTACATCATTCTTGTTGTTATTCTCTCTATTCCTATACTATTTCTTTAAGCCTAAACACATCTTTTACATAAACCCTCCAAAAACCCCCACAAAACAACCAAAAACACTCACTAAAACCACATAAAAGAGCCTCTTTCCTACCCTTTTTCTTACCTTCATTTCTATTTAAACTTTGGTTCTATTTTGAATCAACCAAAGGAGTGTTCAAGGTTTCAAGCAAGCTAATCTAAGGGTAAACGAGGGTGTTCAAGCAAGGCTAGGTAAGACTCCTCTTAAAATCATCATATAGGTACATTTTTTGTGTTTATTTTCTAATGTAAAGTGCTTGTATATAGTGTACTTCTCTCATTCCTTTGCATCTTCAATGAAATAATCATGTAAGGTTAACTTTATTTCCCTTCCAAACTTTATCAAAAGCATATTTTTAAACTTTTAGTAGAGTCTTTCCTAAAGTGAGAGGAGAACTCAAAGGTTTTTACCTTTCAAGTTCTTAACCTTACCCTCGAATCCGCTTCTTGGTTTGTAGACAGAGTCTTTCTTTCTTTCTTTTCAGTTTTGTCTTGGCTTTTCCTCTAAAAAAAAGTTGGGTGGCGACTCCTTTAAAACTAAAACACATCGGGATTGCCTAACTCATGTTTAACATGGTTTTACAATAAACCGATGGAACTTTAAAGTGATTTTGTGCACTTTTAAATAGTGATTGCTTAACTTACCTTCTTCTGAGCCTAACATTTTGTGAACAAATTGGACTAATCCTAAAAAGTTGGAATAAGTGGATGTTCACTCCTAAAGTTTATTTTAATTATTCATGAGATGCACATAGTAAAAGAAAAGTGATTTTACAACTACTATTCATAAAATGTGTGAATAATCCTTAAAGAGTTTTAAAAAGTAAACCCCGGCAAATCCCCCGTCCTGCAAATATTTAAAAGTCTGAGCGGCGAGAAAAAATGTCCATATTAATGAGTCACCTCATCTTGATTGTAAGGATGAGTTCGCTTGAGAATTTTGTGAAAACTTTGATCACCAACCATACCCAAGCTAGTACACAAGGTGCTTCTTTTGGGCACTTAACCACTTCTCCATCTCCCCTTTCCTTTCCCAATTGTTATGGTTTCTGTCAAAGTCTTGATCATATTGCAACTGCTTGCCCTATTTATGTGTAATAGAGTTTTGAAAATGTGAATGCATTACATCAAGGGCCTAACCTGACCATCATTCCATAAATCTCAATTCAGGGGATTCTAAGAATCGATTGCACTCATATGGACCACAAAATCAAATTTTTTTGAGGCCACCAACTCAAGGTGGAAGTTTCCAAGGAAACTACCCACCTCAAAGACTACAACCACCATACAAGGGGCATATAATGCTCCTCCAAGAGGACCTCAACCTTCTGTGGCTCAGAGTCTACCGCCTCTGGAGTACACTCATGAAAATCATTAGGATCGAGACATTAAAGAAAAATGAATGAAATTGAAGACTCTTGAGCAAAGCATGAAAAGTGGCATGGATAAAATGATGCAACAATTACAAGAAAATTACTAAAGACAAGGGAACTCTCCCAGTTAACCGGAGGCAAATCCTAACGGGAAGGCTTCTTCTTCTTCCTCATTTAGTCCCAACCATATGAGAGGATTGGATGTTGTGATTACTTTACAACATCGAAAAGAAGTGGATATATAGTAGTGTGAATCAAAATGTGCATACTTCTCCTTCCCCTGTGATTGTTGATGAAAATGTGGAATCTCACTCTCTTCATGATGAGCCCACAGAGCCAATAGTAATTGTTGAGTGTAACGTGGTTTTTGTATCACGGTTTTTATATCATTCTTCTCGAGGAGCTGGGGGCTTTGGTCATAGAAACTCAGTCTATGGTCGGGATGAGATTACTAAGGTAAGGTTATCGGTTTGAAGGGGTCACAAAGCGAGAAACAAAGCTAAGGTCGGTCAAGGGAAGGAAATGGGCTTCGGAGGCTTTTTCGGATGCAAACGGGGATGAGGAAATGGGTTTTGCAACAAGGGAGTAATACGGAGGGAGAATCAAGTGGCAATTCCGTTAGAAAATATCCACCGAGCTTCCTCTTTCGAGGATAGTTCAGATTAACTTCCCCAAAGTCTACCACGGACCCGGAGGGTTAATGAAACGGAGTTCCCTAGTTAGCCTCTATTTACTTTCATGAGTAGAGTACTAACTATCCCAATTCCAACCTTCCAACTCAAGTGTTGGATACGTTCGGGGACTTTCGGACCCAAATACATCCCACTTGAGGGAAGGATTGGAGTGGGAAAAGTGATTTCCCAACTAATTACTCACTAAAATTGCTAACCCATGCCTAATTACCCATTCACACCCTTAATTACCCCCTAACCCATAGGGTTTCTAGCCATTAATCATGATACTAACTAAGCTAACAACATCCAAACCAACCCTAAGCATGATTTCTAACATCAACAATCAAGAACAAACAAAACAATTGAAAAAGCAAGCAAGAACAATTAAATAAGCAAGAATGTAATTAGCAAAGTAATTAATGAAAGAGTTAAGGGAAGAGAATACTTATCAAAATGCTGTAGATGAACAAGGAAAAGCAATAAAAAGATGATCCAACAATCTCTCAATTGTTTGAATCCCCAAATCTTCAATAATAACTCAAAATCTCCAAAACCCTAGATTAATCTCTCACTAATCTCTCTCTAAAATCCACTAATACAAAGATGAAAATTAGGTTCCAACACTAGGAGCTCCCCCCAAAGAAATCGTCAAAGAGGAGTATAAATACAAGGCAAAACAGTTGGGCAAAACGCAGCACTTCAAGCCGAACAATCGCGCAGAAAAGGCGGAGACCGCAGGTGCAGTCTCTGGCTGTCCAGCGATGGTAGTGGGTGCCACCAGCAGGGTGGCGAGCGCTACCCTGCGAAAACTCCTTGGCGATTCTTCGCTTCGATCGACCGCAGGTGCGGTCTCCCGCTGTCCAGGGGGGTAACAGGCGCTACCCTGCAAAAACCACAGGCGACGTTCTAGCAGCCAGGGGTAGCGGGTGCCACACCTAAGGTGGCGGGGGCTACCCTCCTCTTTTCTTCCTTTTGTTCCTTCCTTCATTCCAAGGCATGTAACGCCCGCTACAAGGGTCGTAGCGGGTGTTACCTCGCTGATTTCCACCAAATGAAGGGAAAGAGGTCTTGGGTCACCTCCGCCTCAGCTCTCGGTCCGGCTCGGCTCGGGAAATCACCAAAAATGCTCTAAAATAGGCCGTTTTACCTCGTTTTTGCGTAAAACGCCAAAACCTATAAAATAACCAAAAACATACTAAAAAGCCATAATAAACACGAAACGAGCCAAAAGCCTAAGAATTAAGGCGTTATTTAGACACAAAATTGGGGCTAAACACCCCCCACACTTAAACTTTTGCTCGTCCCGAGCAAAACAAAACAAAAACTACCTAAACTAACACAAACTCCTCTCTCGTGGGAGAGAAACGAGTGCATTTAGCGTATGCACCAAGCCCTTTGAACCCCCGGCAGCCCGGGTGGACGAGATGGACTCATGAGGATTTATAGCGGCTATACCCACAAAAGCCAAAGAAAAAGGAGAGAGGAAAAGTGAAAACAAAACCGAAGAAAACAAAGGAAAAGAAAAACAACAGGATCTTGAAATCTTAATTAGGAAAATGTTATTAATCCTCCAAAAGGAACCGTTATGAGCATCTCACAAATACCTATCTCAAGCAAATGTCAATCTTTGAGATTTTTTATTTCCTACACCCAATGCCAAGCAAAACCCCATGTGCATAAGTGCTAGTGGGTTCCAACTGATTCCGGAAGACTCCAAAGACTCATGCCCGAGCTTAAAAATAAACAAAACGAACAAGGAAAGAAAAGAGTTGCCCTTCCCCGCATTTGGTCGCCCTTGGCTTGGTGAGGGTCATAGGTGATGCAAGGAGAGGCCCTACACTTTATTAACACTAAAACTTTTCTTTTTGGGTTGGGTTTTCCCAACGAAATTTTTTAAAGGTCGAGGCTAGTTTTGCGGGAATTGCACGGCCCAAATTTGGGGTCTACCATCCCAACACAGTATTTCCATACACACCTCCGTCGAAAATTCGATATGGGAGGAGCTTAAGGGGTATCAACGTCGTACCGTTAATACCGGTTCCGTGTAGGTCGACTAACTTTATGGTGGTTTGATGTCGTTCAGCCGACTCTCCCCACTTAATCCGGTTATTTAGCTTTGCTTTCTTTTTCTTGCTTTTTACTTTTGCTTTTGACTTTGCTTTTGCTTTTGCTAAACAGGAAAAAGAACAAGCTCGGACACAAACCCCTAGAATCTCCCGGTTTCAACCAGAACGTGAAAGGAATCGGGGGTCTCACTAGACACTCAATGAAGGAAATCTAAAGAGATAAGTCATAACAATTACCCGAGATAGGGTCAAAAATGCTCAGACCGATTTCTTTTAAAGAAGATTAAGAACGGCTTCCCAACTTTGACAACAAAATCCAAGAAACAAAGCAAAAACAAAGCGAAAACGAAAATGAAAAACTTTTAAGGTTTTTCATTCCCTTTTTTCTCCTTTTTCACACAAAATATTTTCAAATTTAAAAACTACGAAAAACAAAAACAAAAATGCTAGGTGATCTACCCTTGAAACAGAATATCCCCCCCTCCCCGACACTTGAAACGCCACAATGTCCTCATTGTGGGAAGGTGTCACAAGAAAAGGGTAGATAACCTACAAAAACAAACAAACAAAAACAACTAGCACATAAAAGTGGTGGCGACCCGAGCCCACACGGCTCCAACAGCAATATTATCCCAACACAAACACTCAAAGGGGTTCGCCACCCAAAAGAAAAATCAAGTATGCAACAAGGATCAATATATGTACACATTCAAAGAGTGCGAAAAGAGGTTACCTCGGGGTCTTCAATTAAAGAACAAAACCAATCCGTGATCCAGGAAAACATCACACTTGAGTTAGGAATAAACAAGAAAAACACAATAAGTGTGATTGTTCGCATGCACAAAAGAAAAAGAACAAAAACAAAAGAAATAAAAAAAACAAGACACTAGCTAAAGAACTTAACGAAAAACAAACTATTCATAAAATTTACATTGACACTAGCTAGCCTCAACCCTGAATCTCACTAGTTTAAGGCGGGAATTGAGGGTGAAACATCTCTCATGACTGGCCTAACCAATGATGTAGCAATGGAAGCAAAACAACTCAAACCATGGGGGCAACGAACTCAACAAAACTAAACTAACCGACACACTTCCCAACTTTCCCATAAAGCACCCGCCCATACTTATCTAACACTAACAGTGTAAATAAAATCGATAAAGAGAGTAAAGTGGAAGCGGGGACACTTGCAAATCATTGCTCGGATCCTCCCGGGGGAGGATATGGGTGATAAGGAAAATAAGTGGGATAGTGGTGGTTCATGTACTCTGGTGGTGTCGGGGGGTTGTTCGCAATGGAGTAGTGGTAATACCCCTAGTCACGCCAGTACTGGTTTTGTTGTTGAAAGTACTCCTCGTGCCTTTAAAGTGTGGATTGTTGGGCACGTAGCAAGTCTGGTTGAGTCTCCTACAAATTGTGTTGACCCTGGAGCAAAGCCCGTTGTTCTCGAAGATCAACTCTAATTTGCTCGAATTGAGAGTTGAGATGCTCAAATGAAGCTTCCCATGGATGACTTCCACTTCCGCTAGCTTTGCCATGGCCGGCACTCTCCTCTTCTTCCTCCTCATTTTCTTCTTCTTCTCCTTCTTCTTCATTGTCCTCCTCTTCCTCCTCGCCACTGGACATATCCGGACCACCCACCTTGCGGTCACTAGGAATCTGACCACAAGACCAATTATGCTCCTTAGTGACATCGAACCATTGCTCGGCATAGTCCGGATCCAAGAGAATCTTCGTTTTGTTGTCGTGTCCATGGCAATAGATCGTGGTAGTTGGGTGCTTGGCGAGGATATTCATTTTCTGCAACCGGACCTTGTCGATAGGATCCGGAAGATAGCGCGGTGTCCACTTCTTCAAATATTTCCCGAAACCCTCTTGAACTAGGAAGTGGCAAATGATGTGCCCCATCCCAATAGTAGTAGGTCACGGTTCCATGCTAATCTCCCGTAGACAATGTAGAATGCAAGATCCGGTGTTTACCTTTTTACCCCTCACTGCATTGTAGATCACAAAGAGATCATCTTTCCGAATCTTGGGGCGTCCATCATCTCTCCCGAACACTGAACTTGTCACGATCCTATGGAAGATTCGGATGACCGGATTGCAAAAATCACGCGCCTTAGAGTTGCGGGGGCAATGATAGCGTGGTTCTCCATTTCTCGTGCCGAGATTCATCCTCCTCCAACAAGTTAGGTCCTTCATTGCCTTTTGCTCATCAAAATTTGCGCATCACTCATAAAATCTCCCATCCTCGGGCAACCCCAACCTTTGGCAAAAACGCTTCAAGGTGCACTTCTTATCTTTGTTGGCGACTCGGTATTCAAAATGCGCATTTTCTTGCCATCATCGTGAACCTTCAAGGAGCTTAAAAACTCGAGGATGGGTTGATCCACGATCGATTCATCGATCATGATGAATACGTCCCAACAAAGAATGCCAATGAGATAATCGAAGTTTGGCTTGCAATGGATAGCTTCGATCGTCGCCGCATCATAAATATCTGGTGCACATATTTTCCGTGCTTGGAGTGCTTCATACCGTTGTCTATGCCCTTCATCCCGGAAAATTACATGCGCATCAGATTCACACCGAATTAGTGTGGCCGGTTGCGCTTTGTAACGTTCCTTTGCAGATAAGGATGGTCCCGGTTGCGATGAAGAAGCTTCCTCGACTCGTGAACGCTTGCTTCTTCCACTCATTATGAAAAAAAGCAAGACTTGGCAAGATTTTCGACAATAATAGTGCCTAATCTCAAAGGTAAAACAAAAATTTGACACAAGCAACAAACACGTGAGTTTGAAAAGCTTATGTACAAAACTCACAAGAGATTACCTCAAATCGAAGCACTTGAACGTGTATTCACCAAGGAGGAACGATTTTGCTTGTCACAACGAGCAACAACACACAGCCCATACAAACAGAACGCAAGTAAAGCATACCACTCTGAGTGTAAAGTGCAAATGTGAAATTTTGCTTGAAGATCGACAAGGACTATTAGTGCAATTAGTGCGTGTGTGTTTCCAACAGATGATATGCAACAATTACCAATACAAAGCACTAATGCAAAAACTAAGGACTCGAACTCAGCACATAGAAAAGCAATAACACAGCATACTAAGTATGTGAATCGACAAGAACCTTAAGTACTACTAGTGTGTGTGTGTTTCACAAGTGAAAAACAACAACTAATCACACAAACACTAAGAAAGAACCAACATACAACTCAAACTCAGCTCACAAAAACAGTTTACTGTGTGAATGTGTGTGTAAATCCACAGGGACTCCTAGTAAAATCAATGTGTATGTTTCAATAGATGAAAAACAACTACAAATCGCACAAACACTTCACAGGAACCCAGCATTCGAGCTCAACAACACAGCAAGGCAGAATTATATGTAGAAAATTTACAAAATCAATCCCTAACTAAACAAGGATGAACAACAATTCAAACGCAGATGAGAGAGAAAGGATTTCGCCAAATTAACACAAGAATATACCTCACTTTAGCTGTGAAGAGCAAGAACTTCAACAATGTCACACGCCTTGGACGAATCTGAGCAAAATTTTTGAATCCCAACAGCAGATTTTCACACAAATGGAGAATTAGGGTTTTAGAATTGGAAATGGAGAGAAAGAGGGAATCGAATTGAGATTGAGAGGGATGGAATGGGTGTGGGTGAGGGTTGTTCGCAGTCACTTAGGGCTGTAGAGAGGGAGAGTGTCGAGTTGAGTGAGAAAGAGAAATGGGAAAGTGAGAAAAATCGGGCTTTTGGCCGGAAAAAAAAACATGCTGACAGCATACGGTCGCGGGCCCGACCAATGTCGTCGCGGGCGCAACCTACGCTGGGCGTCGAGAGTTTCTGGCGTGCGCTTGCGCGTGGCAGGCGCGGTCTCCTACACCACAGCTGCGGTCAGCTCCTGACGCGAGTGTGCTGCTTCGGCTGTTGCACGCGTAGCGGGTGCTACGCTGAGGGTAACGGCTGCTACCCCCGCTGTTGTTGTACGCTATGCGCGGTAGCGGGTGCTACAGGCGGAGTAGCGCCTGCTACCTCTTCTGCTGCTAACTCCAAAATTCAACCAAAATCCAACTCCTAAAAATTATCACACTTCAACACTCAATTTTTCATACTTCTTTACATTCAATCCAATTTTTTTTTTTTTTTAACTTTCAAACTCTCTCAACACTCTTTTTTTTTCAAACCCCACTCACTCACACTTTCTTCTTTCACTCAAACTTCAATTTTCTTTTTTTTCAACTCCAACTCTTTTTCTATTTTTCACATCATTTTTCATCTTTTTTTTCATACTTTTTCTTTTGAACCTAGAACTAATACCTCAAGAATACAAAAGAAAGGGATAAAGAACAACTAAAAAGACAAGAAAAATAGAAAAACCTAAAGAATTCTAGAAAGAAAAATTAAAGAGAAGAAAAAGAAACAAAACTAGAAAAATACAAAAACTTAAAACTTGAAATGAGAAACTCAAAAATTATGGGGTGCCTCCCATAGAGCGCTAGTTTTAGGTCCCTAGCTCGACCTAAATACCTGTTTAATTCTAGAGAGACATGGTGCACATGAGAGGTACATAATTAGCTTCTTCCACCATGATCGCTTCTTCTTCTTCCTTCCTCTCCAACTTCTACCGTCCTTGGACAACCTCAAATCAAGTCGTCCTTCCGTTCCTTTAGTTAACCATGGGCAAGGAAGGGGTGATGATATTTTCGATTTCTTCCAATGTCGCTTCCTCCTCCTTTTCCAACACCTCCTCATTACCTCCGCAAATAGAACAAGGGTCTCCTCTAGTGGTTTGATTTGGTGATGAGGATAAAGGAGCAACTCAAGCTCTTCTTCAAGTGGTTCTCCAAGTTCCAGACACTTGGGAACAATCTTCTCAAACTCTATGTCCTCAATATAAACTTCATCTAATGAAATCTCCCTCCTTAATGGAACAATATTGAGGGAATCATCACGGCATGCATCTTCAATTACCTCGGGTCCGGAACATAAGGCCTTGGGATGATTGTTGTCTTTCCATTATCAGAATTCACTTCAAGAATGTAGACCTCCTCTTGACGCTCATGAACAACTGTTTCTATCATATTGACTTCAACACAAGGTGGCATGAAGAAGGGTGTCTCAATAGGAACATCAAACTTTGATTCAATATGTCCTTCATCAATTAAGTGTTGAATCAAGCAGTTTGGGAGAGGAATTTGCATTTGGTGGGAATCAAACTGATCTTCAAGGAATTCATTAACATTTTCATTCAAAGTTATATCTTGTATTTCCTCCACCTTCTCTTCTATGCAATTGGCTACCTCATCAATCAAATCCTCCTTCTCATTATCAATTGGCTACCTCATCAAGAATGTAGACCTCCTCTTGACGCTCATGAACAACTGTTTCTATCATATTAACTTCAACACAAGGTGACATGAAGAAGTGTGTCTCAATAGGAACATCAAACTTTGATTCAATATGTCCTTCATCAATTAAGTGTTGAATCAAGCAGTTTGGGAGAGGAATTTGCATTTGGTGGGAATCAAACTGATCTTCAAGGCATTCATTAACATTTTCATTCAAAGTTATATCTTGTATTTCCTCCACCTTCTCTTCTATGCAATTGGCTACCTCATCAATCAAATCCTCCTTCTCATTATCAACTTCTTGCTCAACCTCCATACCTTCTCCTTCGATTTTACCCTCAACACCTCCCTCATTTTCTCCAAAAGTTCTCACCTCCCCCAACTTAGGTACCTCAACTTCTCCTCCACTCCACGTAGTAATAGCACTCACCTCCACTTCTTGGATAGGAGTAGGTTGGATGGATGCAAGTTGAAATAGGTTGGCTTGAGCCAATCCGAGCTCGAGACTTTGGATATAAGCTTGATCCTCCTCTCAGTCTTCCATAATTCGCTCCAACATCAACCAAATGAGAGTTCTAGGGGTGGTTGAGAAATTTGGGGTTGTGGAATGTCTTGTTGGATTAGATGGAAGGTTTCTTCTTGAATGAATGAGTGATGGTCAATGGTTTGGAAGGTAGAAGAGTATTGGTTGGTGGTAAAATCATAAGAAATGGGATCTTGTTCAACATGGGAAGAATGAATGGAACTCACTTGCTCTAATTGTTGAACATTGAATACTTGTGCTTCTTGAGCCATTCTCAAATGCTTAGAAATCTCCTCATTCGCCTTTTCTTTTTGCATTTCATAAATAGAAGCCAAAAGAAGTGTGATAATGGAATCTTGCTCCAAAGATGAATCTCCTCTACTAGATTTGCAACCTCCAAAATGAGGAGCATATTGAACGAGCTCATGAAGGAATTGTTCGGCATCCCCCGTAGTTTTCTTAAAAAATGTCCCTCCGGATGCTATATCGATCGATTCTTTGAGAAAATCAAAGAGTCCACAATAAAAGTGCTGAAGAAGCATCCAGTTGGGTAGATTGTGGTGTGGACACTAACGTTGGAGACTTTTTAATCTCCCTCATGCTCCGAAAAGAGACTCTCCGGCTTTTTGCTTAAAACTCATAATATCTTCCCGGAGTCTACAAGTTTTGTCGGTCGGAAAAAATCTTTGAAGGAAATCTTTCTTTAGGGCCTCGCATGAAGAATAAAATCCAGGTGGAAAAATATCAAGCCACATTTCAGCTTTTCCCCTTAGAGTAAGAGGAAAGAACTTCAACTTCAAATATTCGGAAGATATTCCGGGCATATGTATGAAACTGATACGCTTTTCAAATCTCTCCATATGAGCAATAGGACTCTCAGAAATATCTCCATGGAACGGGTTGCTTTCAAAAACTTTAAGAAGACACGGCTTGAACTCAAATACCACGTCGGGTGGTAATGGTGGTAAAATGATAGGGTTGCCTCCCGTACTCGAAGATGGAATTGCATATGATAGAAGAGTACGGGGTAAATCAGCTTGAACTTCACCCATTGGACTTGAAGCCTCCTACGATGCTCAATAGAAGACGTACCTACATGCACCAACAAGAACCAATAGAAGCATCAAATTCATCGGGATTAGCACAAACTAATTTCTAGCGTGAAAGCAAACTCAAATAACCAAAAACCAAGAAACTAAAACTAGGGGCGCTGGCTCCCCAGCAACGGCGCCATTTTGTGTAACGTGGTCTTTGTACCCCGGTTTTTATATCGTTCTTCTCGAGGAGCTAGGGGCCTTGGTCATAGAAACTCAGTCTATAGTCGGGATGAGATTGCTAAGGTAAGGTTATCGGTTTGAAGGGGTCACAAAGCGAGAAACAAAGCTAAGGTCGGTCAAGGGAAGGAAATGGGCTTCGGAGGCTTTTCGGGATGCAAACGGGGATGAGGAAATGGGTTTTGCAACAAGGGAGTAATAAGGAGGGAGAATCAAGTGGTAATTCCGTTAGAAAATACCCACCGAGCTTCCTCTTTCGAGGATAATCTGGATTAACTTCCCCAAAGTCCACCACGGACCCGGAGGGTTAATGAAACGAAATTCCCTAGTTAGCCTCTATTCACTTTCGTGAGTAGAGTACTAACTATCCCAATTCCAACCTTCCAACTCAAGTGTTGGATGTGTTCAAGGACTTTCGGACCCAAATACATCCCACTTGAGGGAAGGATTGGAGTGGGAAAAGTGATTTCCCAACTAATTACTCACTAAAATTGCTAACTCATGCCTAATTATCCATTCACACCCTTAATTACCCCCTAACTCATAGGATTTCTAGCCACTAATCATGATACTAACTAAGCTAACAACATCCAAATCAACCCTAAGCATGATTTCTAACATCAACAATCAAGAACAAACAAAACAATTGAAAAAGCAAGCAAGAACAATTAAATAAGCAAGAAAGTCATTAGCAAAGCAATTAATGAAAGAGTTAAGGGAAGAGAATACTTATCAAAATGTTGTAGATGAACAAGGAAAAGCAATAAAAAGATGATCCAACAATCTCTCAATTGTTTGAATCCCCAAATCTTCAATAATAACTCAAAATCTCCAAAACCCTAGATTAATCTCTCACTAATCTCTCTCTAAAATCCACTAATACAAAGCTGAAAATTAGGTTCTAACACTAGGAGCTCTCCCCCCCCCCTAAAGAAATCGTCAAAGAGGAGTATACATACAAGGCAAAACAGTTGGGCAAAACGCAGCACTTCAAGCCGAACAATCGCGCAGAAAAGGGGGAGACCGCAGGTGCGGTCTCTGGCTGTCCAGCGATGGCAGCGGGTGCCACCAGCAGGGTGGCAGGCGCTACCCTGCGAAAACTCCTTGGCGATTCTTCGCTTCGATCGACCGCAGGTGCGGTCTCCCGCTGTCCAGCGGGGTAACGGGCGCTACCAGCAGGGTGGCGGGCGCTACCCTACGAAAACCATAGGCGACGTTCTGGCAGTCAGGGGTAGCGGGTGCTACGCCCAGAGTGGCGGGGGCTACCCTCCTCTTTTCTTCCTTTTGTTCCTTCCTTCATTTCGAGGCATGTAACACCCACTACAAGGGTCGTAGCGGGTGTTACCTCACTGATTTCCACCAAATGAAGGGAAAGAGGTCTCGGGTCAACTCTACCTCGGCTCTCGGTCTGGGTCGGCTCGGGAAATCACTAAAAATGCTCTATAATAGCATGTTTTACCTCGTTTTTGCGTAAAACGCCAAAACCTACAAAATAACCAAAAACATACTAAAAAGCCATGAAAATAAACACGAAACGAGCCAAAATCCTAAGAGTTAAGGCGTTATTTAGACACAAAATTGGGTCTAAACATTAAGCCTCTTCCCTTTTCTCCCTCTCTTGAGACCTCCTCAATGACTACTTCTAATCCATTTCTCAAAGAGTTTTAAAACCCTCTGCATCCTTCCCTAATAGATTAAGGGGGAATAAAGACCAGAAATTTTTTGAAAAGATAATGGAGAATTTCTTGAAAATCAAGTTGAACATTCTCTTGTTGGATGATATCCAACAGTTTCCCCTTTATGCTCGATACCTCAAGGAGATTTATACAACAAAGAGGTCCATTTAAGTGCCCAAAAAGGCTTTCCTAGCCACAAATGCGAGCCCCATCTTATCGAACCAAATGCCTATCACGTTTAAGGACCTAGGGATTCGTACGATCTCTATTATCATAAATGATAGTTTGATTAAAAGGGTCTTGCTTGGTTTAGGAGCTAGTGTGAGCTTGTTTATGAAAAATTGGGTCTTGGTGAATTGAAACCAACTAGGATGGTATTGCAAGTGGTTGACAAATCTACTAGACTTCCTAAGGGTGTAATTGAAGATGTGTCTATTACGATTGGAGATTTTGTTTTCCTTGTTGACTTTGTGGTGCTTGAAACCACTAAAGTTAAGAGCACCAATGATGATATTCCAGTGATTCTAGGTTGTCCCTTTGTAACGCCCTGGAAATTCAACTCTAAACCTAATGGTCAAAGTCAAATGTCGACTAACGGTAACAGCGGAAGACTCTTTTTTTTTTCTTTTTAGTTGTGCGTTACTGCCGTATCCCCGAAGGAATACAAGGCAAGAAAGGAAAACTAATAACTAATCATTAATTAACTTAATTTAATAAACAAAAGAACTGTCAAATTCTAGAACAACACAAACTAAACATTACTAACGCAATTCTAAACATAAACTAAACTTATTCTCAAGACTAGCTTCGATGTCCTCACTGCTAGTTCCCATTCTCATCATAGAATGCATCACTTGAAAACAAAACATTTAAAAAGCATGAGGAGGACTCATTAATGTCTACCCCTAACTGTTAAAACAATTTCAAAATCGATTTCAATTCATTTTTGAGGGAGAAGTGAACAAGTCAAATCGTTTCACAATCAATTTTCCTTCCCAACCAACCATAACCATCTTTCAGAATTATTAAGCGGGCGGACCTTGCTTATTTGGCCCTCGAAGTCCAATGACTTCGCTATAATCAAAATCTCCATATCACAATCTCAATCTCAATACCAATCTCAATCATTCACAATCTCAATCATACATATGGCCATCCATTTCACACATGTGCATAAAACTAACCCCGGGGAAGTAGCACCTATCAGGCATCCCTGATCTCTTGACAACCCCCCTACAGGATGCCCAGAACCTGGTCTTCGGGAGTGTTGCCCGAACCCGCATTTACGTCATGTTTGAATTATTAGTTAGGTTTAATATCATACCATTCCAACTCCAACAGTCCAATCCAGTCCAATCCCAAATTTCCAAAACCATTTCCAAATGACACATAAACGACTGTCCACATTTTTTTTTTCCAACTCAAAGAACATAACCAACAACCCAAATAGACAGCCAAATTTCATCATAAAACCCTTCGGGATGCAAAATGCAAAATAACTTAAAATCAATCAAAACAATTAAAGCGCACCCCAGCGGGGTTTAGGACATAGACATTACCTGGCAATCTTCTCTTCACTTCTCGAATACACTTGAGCTCACTAAAACGAACGATTTAGAACGCGCCTAAAAATAAGAAAATTCCTAACATTAAAACGTGTCGTACGGAGTTAACGCAATCTACTTTCTTCCTAACCCACCCCTAGGAACACTATAAGGTTCCCATCATTCATAAATTAACATTTTAAACATATCTTACATATTTTAAACCATCACATATTACAAACACCTAACATATTACAAATAAATAAATAAATCACACATAACAACACATTTAATCGAAAAGTAAATTGGATAGATTGCAACGCTCACCTAAAATGAACCATAACTTGACTTCCTGACCTCCTATGGGTATGGTTTTGGACTTTCTGGAAACATCGAGATATCTACTAAAATGCTTATGTTGATTCCGAGACCTAAAACACCTCTAAGGTCCTCAAAAACAGCCAATTACACAACCTGTCCAGTTCTGACCTAGGTGCGCTATTTGGGTCGTAACTCAGAATATACACCTCAAAATCCCGATCCGCAAAATTCCTATGAAACCTAACCTCCTAAGGTATTTCCAGACCAAAAGGTGGGGCTAAAGCTCGACTACACACCTCATGGTGATCGTTATAGAGTGACACAATAATTCTATCCAAAACTGACCTGTTTTTATTTTGGGTTTTTCGATCCCAACTCTAATCAACCTATCCCGGGACTTCCACTTGGGCCTCTAAATAGTAACTAAGGTCAAAGAAAACCCCCTCACCTTCTTAGCACAACCAAGGTCATCTTTACCAAATCAATTAGCACAAATTTCCCAAATAAACACTTAAACTTCCAAATTAAACAATTTCTTAGACTCCAAACTACTAATCAAAATAAGAATTAACTAAACATAACGCGTGATAAAATTTTATATAAAAATAGGAGGAGCTTTAGAATGCTCTTTTGGAAATTACAACATAATTTTACATAAAGAAAACCCGATAGAAACGTAGTAATAATATAAATACGTACAATACAATTAAAATTTTTAAAAACAGTAGAGAGGAATTTGAAACTTCTTTTTAAGAACTAAGATATAGTAATTGATATAAATTAATATTTTAATTTAAACGTAAATAAACTGTACTTTACAATTAAGAAACAATATGCATAAAATAAACACTAACAATATCCCTAAACATGATTAACATGAAATAATAATATACACCACATATAATAGCAAAGATTAATAATTTAAACTACAACAATTAGGTACTTAATAAGAGTGACTGGCAGAACGGCAGAACGGGCGGACGATCGGGGCTCCGGTGACATTGTCAGTGGCGGGTGCGCCTGGGTGGTCGTCGGACAGTGGGCAAGCGTCGGCGAAGGTCACGGTGGCGGTTGGGCGGAGTTCGAAGCGACAACGGCGTCACAGTGACGGTTCCTTCATGTCTGGGCACGCGCGGCAACCTCCAGCAAGAGCGACGACGATGCTCGGTGGTCGCCTGGTGTCCGGGAGTCGACGGGGATCGTCGGTGGTGGTCGGCCGGCGGCGATGGTGGCGCACGGCGAAGCGGACTGCGGTGAGAGAGAGAGGAACGGAGGGAAGAGAATAGAGAGAGAAAGTACGTGCGGTGTTCGTAGCGGCGGCCGGGGCGGTTGCTGGGCGGTTTCCGACGAGTGGGGGACGACGACAGTTGCAGGCGGTGGTCGGTGGGGCTAGGCGGTTATTCAGAGACAGATGAACGAGAGAGGGAGAGGAACGATAGGTTTAGGGTTTGTATGTATTTTCTTAGCTAATTAGGAATAATTAAGTGATTAACCCCTTAATTTAGCAAGCTTAAACTTGGGGAACAAGCTTCTAACCGTCCACTATCAAAATTAGAAAAAAAAAATTTGGTAGAAAAAAAAACTAAAAACAATAATAATAATAATAACCACAAGAAATACAATTAAACACATAATTCACAAATAATAATTTTAAAAAAACATATATAATAATCATACAACATTAATCACATAAAATTACTAAATTACCCTTGCTTTCTTGCACAGAGAAAATTACTAAAATACACTTGTTAGTCCCTCAACGGTCCTACGAGCTCAAGTGTTAGCATAATTAAACGCCGATAAAATCTCAAAAATTAACGGAGTCAAACTTAAATATTTAACGACGTCACGGTTAATATATTCGAACTTTTCGGGGTTTTACATCATTACCCCCTTAAAAGAAGTTTCGTCCTTGAAACTTAAACTCAAAACTCACGGTCTACCAGACGGAACTAACGGTAGCCCTAACCAAAATCTTGGGGTTTTACACCCTTCCTTGCCACTGTCAATGCTTAGATAAATTTCAAGGATGGGAGAATGAGATTGGCCTTTTGGGATTTCACCATGGATTTGAACATATTTGACTTGTAAAAAGGACCTATGGGAAGTGATGAAGGGGATCATTTTTCTGTGAATCTTGTGTATAACTATTTTCTTAACAATGATTGTTTGCATGACGACATGATTACTCTTGTAAATGACACATTGTGTGATAATTTGAATGTCTTACCTTCCTATGATGATGAACTCGAGTATTTGGGAATTGATTCCAAGTGTTTGGATATGATTTGTGATGATGAGATTTGTTACATTGACTTGTTGTTTGCTTTTGAAACCTTGCATGAGAATGAGAATGTGAATGATGCAAAAGCTGATGTACCTTCTTCTTCGTCTCTAAAGATGAAACCTCTTCCTTCTGATCTGAAATATGCTTCCCTTGGACCAAATGAGGCTTATCTGGTACTTGTTGTTGTCGATTTGACTGTGAATCAGGAGTCTAACCTTTTGAATGGCTTAAAAGAAAATAAGGATGCTTTGGGTTAGACCTTGGCTGACATTATTGGTATTAGTCCATTTATCATGCAACACCAAATTTTCCTAGAAAATGAGGAGTTGGCACATTATGAACCTCTTAGGAGACTCAACCTTGTGTTGAAGAGGTAGTGAAGAAAGAAACCATAAAATGGTTATACCATGACATTATATACCCTATCTCTGATAGTAATGGGTAAGTCTTGTACATGTTGTGCCTAAGAAATCTAGGATAACTATGGTAGAGAATAATAAGGGTGAACCTATCTCCACTTGGGTTCCATCCGCGTGGAGAGTTTGCATTTACTATAGAAAGCTAAATAAAGCAACTCGCAAGGACCATTT
This sequence comes from Portulaca oleracea, assembly GCA_029582165.1. NCBI lineage: Eukaryota > Viridiplantae > Streptophyta > Magnoliopsida > Caryophyllales > Portulacaceae > Portulaca > Portulaca oleracea. The sequence continues at coordinate 17,535,512 of CM055893.1, read as the reverse complement.
CCCTCTCCCTTTCATAAGCCAAATGCTTGAACAGCTTGAGCGACACGAGTATTATTGTTTTCTAGAAGGGAGAGTTTGCATAGACCATCGATGGATACTCTAGAAGGATGCCATTTGGCCTTTGCAATGCTCCCACCACCTTTCAAAAGTGTATGATCTCTATTTTCTCCAGTACATAGACAAGAGTATTAAGCACTTGGTGGAGTTGTGTAGAAATTTGCATGGATGACTTCTTTGTTTTTGGCATTTCCTTTGATGCATGCTTAATGAATTTGAATCATATGATTAAAGATGCCAAGACAAGAGACTCACCTTAAACTGGGGAAAATGTCACTTTATGGTCAAAAGGGGAATTGTGCTAGGTCACATGAGTTCTGGGGAGGGAATTAAATTTGACAAAGCAAAGTTTGATTTAATTAAAATTGTGCCCCCTCCCTCTAATATGAACGATGTGCGCTTATTTCTGGAACATGCTAGTTTCTACCAGAGATTTGTAAAGAACTTTAGCAAGATTTCTAAGCTCTTATCTTCCCTTCTAGCTAAAGAAGTGCCCCTCTACTTCTCTAATAAGTGTGAAGCGGCCTTCAACAAGCTCAAAGAAGCCCTACCCCGATCCTCAAGCCTCCTTTATGGGGAGAGCCTTTTGAGTTAATGTGTGATGCCTCCTACTATGTAGTTGGAGTAGTGTTGGGACAAAGAATTGACAAGAAACCTCATGTTATTCACTACACCGGCCATACTTTGAATGATGCTTAAATGAATTACATAGTAACTGAAAAGGAATTCTTGGTCGTGTTTGCTTTTGAGAAATTTAGGTCTTATCTTCTTGGGTCTCCAGTAATTATTTATTCTAATCATGCTGCTTTACGGTATCTGATTGAGAAGAAGGACTCTAAGCCTAGGTTGATCAATTGGGTTTTGTTGCTCCAAGGATTTGACATTGAAATCAGAGACCGTAGATGTTTTGAAAACCCAGTAGTCGACCATCTGTCTAGGCTAGTTGAGAAAGACCCTTCCCCTTCTTTGATTTGTGATAGCTTCCCTGAGGATCAATTATTGAATTTTGGAGTAGAGTCTTGATTTAATGACATTATTAACTTCAAAGTGACATACGAGATACCTCGGGGATGGTCTCGAGAGGATGAGAGGAGACTTAAACATTTGGCAAAGTTTTGTGGGGGATGATCCTTATCTGTATAAATATTGTCCCGATCAAATATTGCGTCATTGTGTGCTTGATGGGAATTATCTCATTTTGTCATGACCAACCTTGTGGTGGTCACTTTAGTGGGAATAAGGTTACAACTAAAGTTCTTGAATGTGGTTTCTATTAGCCAACTGTGTTTTGTGATGCCCACGAGTATTGTAAAAGATGTCATAGGTGCCAATGGCTTGGAAAAATCATTCGTCGTGACATGATGCCCCTTAACCCTATAATTGTGATTGACATATTTGATATTTGGGGTATTGACTTCATGGGGTCGTTCCCTAATTCCTTTGTGAATGAGTATGCACTTTTGTGAGTGGATTACTTGTCAAAATGGGTAGAGGATCTTCCTAAGAGAACCAATGATGCCAAAGTGGTCACAAAATTCCTTGTAGAATACAATTTTACTAGGTATCAGGTGCCTAAGGTGATCATGAGTGACCAAGGAACTTACTTCACCTATTGTTCCTTTGAGACTTCACTTAGGCAATATTCTATCATTCATAGACTTACCACTCCTTTTACCCTCAGACTAGTGGTCACGTAGAAATTTCTAATTGCTAGATTAAGCAAATTCTTGAAAAGACTGTAAAAAGGAATAAAAAAAGATTGGTCAGACAAATTGTGTAATGCGTTATGGTCCTATCGAACAGCTTTCAAGGGACCAATAGGCATGTCTCCTTACCGGCGATGTATGGGAAACCATGTCATTTGCCGATGGAGTTGGGACATAAAGCATGGTGGACTATTAGGACCATGAATACTGATATTGAGGAGAGAGGTGTTCATCAGAAACTAGAACTTCATGAATTGGATGAGTTGAGGAAGGAATGTTATGATAATGCTAGGTTAAGTAAAGAGAAATCCAGCTTCATGATAGACTTATTTCTAGGAAGGAATTCTCTATGGGCCAAAAAGTTATCTTGTATGATTCCAGATTACATATATTTTCTAGTAAATTGAAGTCTAGGTGGACAACACCATTTGTGGTTGAAACAATGTTCCCTTATGATGTAATAAAAAGCAAAGACCCTTCCACGAGTTTTCTTCAAGGTAAATGGTCACCGGCTTAAACATCACTGGGGATTGGAACAATTGTGTGTAGGTGAATGCCATTGGCTCCACGAGTTACCACCATCAGGATTAGGTTGTAGTTTTATTTTGAAGATTATATGGTAACCTCATTCCACCCTTCTTCTTTGTAGATATTTCGTTATATTTTCTATATAGTTGTGAATATTAAGTTTATTTTTCTTTTTGGTGGTGCGCCCCTTTAGGAAATATTTGTGATTTACACGTTGTTGGAGCTGTGTGGGTTCGGGTCACCACCGTTTGTGTGTTTTGTTCTTTTCTTTTTCTTTTCGTTTACTTTGTGTTTTTAGTCCTAGTTGTGTTTTATTTTGTGCATTTTTCTTTTTATTTTTCTTTTGGTTTTGAAACTTTTCTTTTGATTTTTTGCAAATAACTTTGTTTTATTTTCTTCCTTTTTCTTCCTTTCGTTTTCCTTTTTGTTTTGTTTGTACAAAGATTTTTCTTGTTTTCTGATTTTCCTTTTTACCTCCTTGCTCCCAATGAGGACATTGTCTGGTTTAAGTGTGGGGAGTTGGAGGCTTTGCCTCTTTATTTTGAAAAATAAAGAAAAAATTGAAAATTGTTTTTAAAAAGTGGCAAAAAAAATTCAAAATTTTTCATTTTAGAAGTACTTTGCATATATAATTGTGTGATTTTGACCTTTGAATTACCTAGTTGCTTAACTAAAAATGGTTACTGTGTACATGATAGGTCTTTTGCTTAGTTTGTACCTTGTTAGATTGTAAGAGCATATTAGCAATAGAATGTGAGAATAGTGAAAGAATAGTGGAAGAATCCCACATGAGAGTGGAAGAATAGTGGGTATAAATTTCTCTCTCCTCTTTTTTTCTTCATTTCTCTCTCCTCTTTCTCTCTCTTCGTTTCCCTTCTTTTCCTATTTGTCTCCTCCCTTCACACTACCTCCTCACAGGCCTTATTCCACGCTAAACGTGGGAGAGTGGCTGTGAAATTTTTCTTCCATATTAACCCAACCAATCAAGAATTGGCACATCATCTTCTCCTTCTCCCATGACATGTTGCTGCCATTGCTCTAATAATTTCACACCTTGTATACAAAAATATGAATCCTTGCCCTTTTTTCATGCCTAGTTGTGATTGTGATTTTAGTAGTTTAGGAAGAATTTCTCGGTTGCTTATATTTTCATGTCATTAATTGAAACTGAAAAAAGAGAATAAATGTTAGTTTACCTACACAGGTTGGTGTGAGCAGGCCCACCCCTTAAGCGCTTTGTTGCGTATGGAGTAACTCATATTGGTAGGGTAAATCCCATTTTAGGTCACTTTATTCCCGAAGTTACCGACGCCAAAAATCAAAAAAAAAAAAGAGAAAAGTTGGTTCACCAAGATTGGTCCGACATGAGTGGTATGACATTCTTGCTCCTTAAGTATCTTGTATACGTACAGAAAAGGCCGATTTTGGAAGAGTAAACCCATATTCGGGTTGTTCACATCTTGAAACAAACTAACATGAAAAAAATGATGATGAAAAAAGAGTGAATAATTGTGTAATTCTCTTCTCAATGTAACCTGCGACCCTCACCAAACCAAGGGTGATACCAAATCGGGTTGGGGATAACACTTGGTAGTTAATTTAGATTGACTTTGTTAACCTTGATTTGACCAAAAACAACTAGATATGCACATGCATACAAGGATATCGTTATGTATATAAGTGTGTGAAATGAAAATCATGAAAACTTGGTGCCATCTTTGTGAAAGTGTCCTTGATTGTATATAATGATTGTTTTTAATTAGGTAGTGAGGTTGTTCGAAGTGATTGATTACACCGTTGTATATGAGAATAACTTCTTTTCTCCTTTTGTAAATAGTTTCCGGCTTTTCATTTTCTTTCTCCTTCTTTTTCTTTCTCTTCCAAGCTTTTGTTGGTATAGTTGCTACAAACCCTCACGAGACAATACTCGTCCATTTGGGTTGCCGAGGGGTTTAAAGGGCTTGTTGCATATGATCAAGGACCATGAAGGGGTGCTTCAGGTCCCATAGGAATCATCCAGAGTCCTTCTAAGGGGGTTGGTGTATTGGCACGAATAAGGAGGCGAAATCATCCCAAGGGCATTATGGTCATTTTGCAAACATGGCCATTTTGGACTTTCACTTCACACACGGGAAGGGTTAGGAGATCTTAAGTTCAAGCACGGAAGACGAAGGAACAAGATCGAAAACAACAAGGGGCACATGACCGTGTCAATCAGACACACGGTCGTATTCTTAAAAGAGAAACTGTGCCCAACTTGAATGTTGAAGAAACGATCCTGTCGTCCCGAGACACGATCGTGACCTCCTTCCCATAAAGGGATCAGAGTCACGAACGTGTCCCAAGATAACATACTCGTGACCTTCAAGGACGAAGTTAGCCCTTAGAAAAGACAACAGGTGAGACGCATGTGTCATATTATGACATGCCCGCGTCTAGAAGCCACGACACAATCATGTCATATTAGGACACATGCATGTCACGCTATTTTCCGCGCATGATTAGTATGAGCTGATTTTGGGGGATTTTTCCTTGACCCATAAAAATTCCATTTTTTCCTCTCCCATTGATCATATATACCCCTCTCCTTTGAGTAATTTTGTTTAAGCTTTAGTCTTAATTTGTAATTAAAGGATTTCTTGGGGCTTACCCAACCCAAAAATGGGTATTTATACCTTGGCATTTGGATGTAAAAGCAGCCATTTGATTATATGAATGAAAAAGATGGAGCTTTTTGTTGTCATTTTCTCTTGAAGTCTCGTGGACTTTATCCATGTTTGCATGGTGGTGTTGCAAGCCAATTCCTTTAGAGTCCAGTAGTGGATTTTCCTTTATCTAGGCTTGGTGAGGTTGCTAGTTCTTAGTGGTGGATTTTCTTTATCCAAGATTATATCAGTGTTATTTTGTTTGTGTTCTTCGTGTTCATCATCATGTTTGCTGTGCTCATCATTCGATCATCCATAAACGGAAACTCAACCAATCATCATCCTGCCACGATCCTCTACATTTGTGGGGCCATTCGTCGATCTTTAAAGCAGTTTGGTAATGTCTGCGACGCTAGAGGGGCCAGGGCGTTATAATTAATTATTAAATTATATGTAATTATTAATAATAATTATTGTAATTATATATTAATAACAATAATAATAACAATAATGGCAACAACAACAACAACAACAATAACAACTATAACTTTGATTCTATTGCTCTCCTCATCAAACACTCTCAGTTTAGAGTTCTAATTCCATACCCAACCCTCTAGGAATCTAATTTTGTACCAATCCATTCCACTTTTCTCTTAAATAAACCTTTAAGGATTGTTTGGTGGTAAGATAGGGAATGGAATTGGATATTTAAGGTTTTGAATTCCTTTCTTTTGATAAGATTGGAATCCCTAAGAGCATGAGAGCATGAGAGCATGAGCAATGTTAGGCATTCATTCCACTGTCTTTCGTCCACATATTCTCTCTCTTCCTCTTCACCCTCTCTCTTTTCCTTTCACCTTACCATGACTACTTTCACACCAGAAGGAATGTTGCAGATAGAAGGAATGGACTAGAATTAAGGAAATGACGAGAGAGAGGATGAGTTGGAGGGGAGAGAAAGCTTTTATTTAAAAAGGAGATATGGAACGAGGAATGGTGCATTGCACTTGCTTCAAGCAATACTAGAAATACATTCCACCCTCCTCAACCTCATCTTCCATCTTTTCCATTCTATCCTCTCTCTTTTCCTTTCACCCTTTCCAAAACTATTTTTCAGACAAGAATGAACGTTGTAGAGAGAAAGAATGTACTTGAATTAAGGAAAGGGAGAGAGATGATAAGTTGGAGGGTGGGGGAGGGGGGGAGAGAGAGAGAGAGTTGAGTAAGAGAATGATGCATTGCACCCATTGTTAAGATGTTCAATCCCCTAAATGAGAGGAAGAACTAAAAACTGCAAATAAGACGAAATATGATCTAATCCTTTTCCAATAACAATAATAAATAAATGAACAATGAATAATAGATAATGAGTAGTAATTAATAACTAATAAATAATAGCAAATAATAAATAATGCATCAAACCCGAATTAAAAGAACTCATAAGCTAAGAAGCGAAACAGCGGCAATGAGACCAGTTTTGAGGAGATCAAAAAACCGACAGAGGAGGCGGATCAACTCAATCGCTCCAACAAAAAGATGAAGAGAACAACAACGACGATCCACGATTTGGTGGGAACAGAAGATTTAGCCGAGGATGACATGAACCTCGGTTCACTTAGAGTGTCATGTTCATTACCGAAAGAAGGGGTCAATCAGAACATGCCTGGGCAAGGAGCAATATAAGACACCAAAGTGGGAACTCCTAGTTCATACCAAGACATACTTCAACACAACAATCTAGATCTCTAGTTCGATATCAGGGCTAACCCAACCTTGAAGAACAACTATTTGGAATTCTCTAAAGATGATGAGCCTCCTGAGGAAGATGATCCCACTTGCCCTAGAATCTTGCTTACGACGCAAGAGAAGAGGATGTTCAGGGAAACTATCACTAATTGTCAAATTCTTTGATAAGGGCATAACTGCATAAGCTATCTATAACTCCAAAAGCGACTTGGGACGAAATGGACTTGAGGGGAGGTTTCTCGCTCATGATTTGGGAATGGACTACTATGTGCCCAGATTCACCATGAAAGAAAATTATGAACATGTGCTCCTGGGTGGACCACGGATGATAGGGAACAGCTATTTAGTGGTGCACGAATGGAGACCCAACTTTGTCTGGCGGATCTAGACTTCGAAATCATGGGCGCCCACTTAACAATAATAACTACTATGCCTTTTCCATTTGGGCTTCCAGATCCCTCATTCGTTACCTTCGGTTATCTCTTTCTTTCTCTATCATCAACTTGGGTGGTTGACTATGAAGAAAATTGGAGGCACGAGTGGACACGCCATGTTAATTTTTTGGGCTTTTTTTTGGGGTGTCCATCTACTACATCCATATATTTTTCCTTCCCAATTAGTATAGGATGCTTAATTTCTTTCTTAGACCAAGGGTGTCCATGCAAGCCCCAAATTCGCCTATGTTTGTCCCTAAAATGACAAGATAACCAAACTGCTGGCATGGGTCCATATACCCTGCTTGAGCGTGGAGTATTTCCATAAGCATTTCCTAATGCACAAAATTGGACAGAAGATTGGGAGGGTGGTACGGTTGGACAACACCACAACTTCGGTCAAGCGAGGATAATTTTCCAGTATATGCGTGGAGGTTGATCTAACAAAGTCTCTACTATCCAAATTTCGATTGCAGGGAAAAGTTTGGAAAATTCAATATGAGGGGCTAAATACGATCTGCTTCCACTATGGGAAGCAAGGGCACAAAGAAGAAAATTGCCCAGACATTCATGGCGAAAAGGAGGTTAGGGGATAAATAGAAATTAACCAAGAGAAGAATACTAGGTCAAAAGATGGGTCGTATGAAAGCTGGATGTTTCTGAAGAAATCGACGGGGAAAAGAAACGCCAAATTACATGTCATTGGAGAATCGGGACAACCAACCTCAGCGACAAGGCCATTTATGGCTGAAGAGCCATGATCAACGACATCCGTCTGGAAGGCTGCATGCTATAGAGGGCCCTACAGAGCAACGAACGGTCCATCTGAACTGAAGGAACGGTGGTCCAAGGGCTTCACTAGTCCAGGATAATCCGGGTGGGTCACGGTTCGCTGCACTAGCAAATTTGGATCTAAACACTAATTTGGGAAGAGATGTGATCCCGAATAATGAGGAGTTATTTCAGGAGAATAAGGGAGTAGGGGATGCTGATTGTGTCATGGATAATCCCGAGATTCTGGGGAATGGAGGAAGGAAAGGTAATCAAGCAAATAAGGAAATTAATATCCCTCAGGCTCACCAAAAAGACGAGACAAGCGTAAATAAAAAGAGCAATGGGGTCGCTAAAGGGCCACATAAAAGAAACTCACAAAGTAATCTTGCTCTCAAAGGCCCAAGAATGCAGATTGGCCCAAACCCTACTATACCATACCGGGACCCAATTATTGTGACTCCTAATTCTAAAGTTGGCCCACTATCTAGAACCCAACTTGGGCCGACGTTGAATCTCAACCCCCCCCCCCAGCCCAGGTTGTCATTATCTACTTAAAATCCAAGAGATGGACATGGCGAGGTGGGAGACCACCAAACCAAAGTGATCCAAGCATCCTGCTACACACTCCATGGAGGGGTACTATTGGGCATAATACTATACGGGACAACCCCAATCAGCCTGACCTACTCCAGTTAGAGGATGACCTTATGGTCATTTGAGTATAAAGCTTTATGCTTGGTTTTGGTTCACCTCTTTCTAGCCTTTATCGATATAGACCAAAGGATGGGAAGAGACTACTCTAGGAGGAGGTCCTCTAGAAGCTATATCATCATAACTTGGAATGTCCAAGGCACGAGAAGTAAGGATTTTGCTAGAAATTTCAAAGAGATGGCCTGAGTGCATCACCCCTCGATTATGGCCCTCTTTGAACCTCACATTAGTGGTCGTAAGGCTGACTCATTTTTCCAGTGCAGTGGGTTCGACTGTTGGTTTCGGATAGACCCTCAGGGTTTCCAAGGAGAGGTGTGACTCTTTTTGGAACAAATCGGAGATAAACGTTGAGATCTTTCAAGGGCATGATCAATACATTATAGCTTGCATAATGGAAGATAATACCAACTCTAAGTGGTTCTTTACCGCAATCTATGCAAGCCCCAAAGAACATATGAGACAAGCCATGTGGGAAGCCCGGATGGATTCTTCCACACACATTAATGACCCTTGGCTCCTTTCAGGTAACTTCAATGACACTTTAGACCTACAAGAGCGAAATGACGGTGGTCCTGACATGCAAAGGAGATGTGAAAGGTTCAAGCACAGGGTTGAAAATATGGGATTAATAGACCTTGGATTTATTGAAGATCCTTTCACTGGGGCAAGAGGCACCTCCGTGCAAACTTGGAAGGGAGCAAGACTAGATCGCGATCTTTGCAATGCCTCCTGGAAAGTGAAATTCCCCGAAAGTTGTGTCAAACACCTCCCGCGGAATTACTCCGATCACTCCCTTATTCTAATCGATTCAAGAGGCTACACTTAAGCCCCTTGTGCTACCCTTTTAGATTCTAAGTGGCTTGGACGACCCACCACGCCTATAATGATATGATCAATAATGCTTGGCCGGAGCATCTCCTTTTTACTCTTGTTCTCCACCTTTTGGCCGATGATCTGCAAAAATGGAACAAAGAGGTCTTTGGTAACTTGTTCCAAAGGAAACAAAAGTTATAGGCCTGACTGAATGGGGTTCGAAAGGCTCTGTCCTCTTAACCCAACAACTTTCCTATGAGCCTGGAAGCACAGCTGCGGAAGCAGCTAGAAGAGGTCTTGCACCAATTGGAACTCTTCTATTTCCAAAGAGCAAGGACAAAATACATTCGGGATGGAGAGTGAAACAATAGGTTTTCCCATGCATCAACAATCATCCGAAGGAGATGAAATAGAGTGGTAGCCTTGAAAACGACACCGACCAATGGGTTACACACCCGGAGGAAGTCACAGACCTGGTGGTAAACTACTTCAAAAGCTTATTCGCGGAGGATCGGGAATCCCTAACCTTGGAGGAGTTACCCCCTGGTCGCTTCCCATCTCTACAAAGGTGATTGAAGAAAGACTTGAGCAACCTTTTACCCTCAGGAGTTTTATACAATTGTGAAAGCAATGGCCTCCTTAGAGGCCCCAGGCCAAGATGGATTCCAAGCTTACTTCTTTCAGAAAGATTGGTGACTAGTGGGAGGTGCCACTACTTCAATGGTACTAGACCTCTTATATAGAAGCGTTATACCGGAGGGTCTCAATGGGACCTTTATATCCCTTATCCCAAATATGGAGCAACCCTCGCTGGTCACTTAGTTCAGACCGATAAGGCTATGTAGCACTTCCTACAATATTGCCCCCAAATGCTTGGTACATCTCCTAAAGGATGCCCGTTGGCACCTAATATCTCCCACGCAGGATAACTTTGTGTCATGGCGATAGATCACAGACAAAATTATCTTAATGCAAGAAATTGTACACTCGATGAGAAACAAAAAAGGGGTGATGAAACTAGATTTAGAAAGGCCTACGACAGATTGAGGTGGGACTTCATTGAAGACACCATCACGACATGGGGCTCCCTAGGACAATGTGCGACACAATCATAAAATGTGTCACAACCACCACCTTACAAATTCTATGGAATGGCGAGCCGACGGAAAAATTATACCCAAATAGGGGAGTCAAGGCAACCCATTGTCGCTATACCTCTTTGTGGCATGTGTAGAACTCCTAAACTATATCATCGCTGAAGAGGTAGAGAAAGGGAGCTGGAAACCCTTTTCCACGTGTACGGGAGGTGCTCATATCATATCCAATCTCATGTTTGTCGACGAAATTATCCTATTTGTAGAGGCAATGATGGAATTGGCCATGGCCATTAAAAATTTCCTGAAAAGGTTTTGTTGTGCTTCGGGGTAAAAGATAAGCTTGAAAAAATCAAACATCTTTTGTTCCCCCAACACCCAAGTGAGGGTGGCTCAAGATATATATGAGGTGTTGCAGAGGCCATTGACAGAAGAGCTTGGGAAATACTTGGGGGTGCCGATCATACATAAACGTATGACAAAAGCAACATACAATGGGGTGATTAATAGAGTTAACAGTCAGCTGACGGGTTGGAAGGTGAAGATGTTGTCCCTTGCGAGTAAGATTACTCTAGTTAAATCCACCTTCATGGCCATTCCGTCCAATGCATTACAGACAACTAATTTACCCCGGTCGATTTATGATGAGATGGATCGCAAAATTAGAAGATTCCTTTGGGAGGGGGACTGGCCGGAAGCGCCGAGTCCATCTGGTACTGTAAGCTAATCTTATAAAGGATAGGACTAAAGGTGGGCTGGGACTCCGATCCATGAGGGAGATCAATCATGCTTATCTAATGAAATTGGCTCACCACTTATTGGACGAGCCTGAATCCCCATGGGCCAGGGTTTTCATGTTGAAATACCTTAAATCTGAATCTCTGCTGCATCCCTCATCGCCTCTTGCTAAACCCTCAAATTCCCATATTTGGAGAGTTATTACTGAAGTTGCTCCATCCCTCAAGAAAGATATTGCCATGGCAGTGGGGAATAAGAGAATCCTGTTCTAGCTAGACGTGTGGGCGATGAAAATAATGCTCATCTAAGTAGCCATGGTTCCAGTTTTGATGAACGAGAGGAGGAAGTGAGTTGCTGATTACTAGTCGGACGCTTGGGGATGGAACTGGGATGTACTTGCACACCTCCTCCCCATAGAGGTCACAAAAACTCACCTCTGTCATCATCAACAAATCAGACGATCGTGACACCCCAATTTGGCAACTTGAGTCGGATGGAAATTTCTGCCTTCGATCGGCCATTGCTATAGTATGAGAAAGGGAACCTGAAGACTAACTAGATTGGAGATGGGTTTGGTCCATCCCTTCTTTATATAAAGTACAGGTCTTTGCTTAGCTGGTAGTAAAAGACAAAGTCTTCACCAATGTCAACTGGGACAAGAGAGGACTAGTGGAAGACCTCTACTGCCTAAGCTGTTATCTAGAGACCGAGTCTATTGAGCATATCTTGAGACACTGTTGGCATGCACTCAGTTTGGCAAGAGTTATCTATGATGGGCTTTCCCTACTCCTTTCAAGAAACCTCATTATGGGAGTGGATTCAAGTGAATACTAGGAAAGCAAATGACTTCGAGGTAAACTTGTTTGCCATAACAATCTTGTACATGTGGTAATGGTGGAATGTGCGTTGTTTTGGAAACACGATAGATATTCCGACATCAAAAGGCTACTTCCTTATTGAGTGTGCGAAGGAGATTAACTAAGCTGTGAACATATCGACCAATATCCATGATGCAATTATGGGAACTTATCAAGGGATTGTGATAATGTAGGAGCCCCCTACTCAAAGATGAATCATGCTTAACATGGATGGGGCAGGGACGAGACAAAATAACTTGAGGGGGGGGGGTTGAGGTGTACTTCCTGGAATAGAATGGAAGGTGGATTCCAGGCTTCAGTGAATGCCCGAAGGACCTCACGCCCATTGAAGCGAAGTTAAGGATTCCCAAGTGGGGGCTTTGCATGGCCCGACAGATGGGACTCAAAAAGATATGGGTCAGGATGGACTCAATCTTGATAGTGGGAATGCTAAAGGGGTACTGCACCAGAAATAAGAAATTAAATAACTGGGTTGCACGTTGCAAAGACCTTATCAGTGAAATGTCTTGGGAGATCCTTATCTCTCACACCCACTGAGAAGTGAACGGAGATGCTGATGTTTTAGCTAAACTAGGTGTTCGCTAGAATGCGCCGTTGTTTTCTTTTCTTCTCATCCATTGGATGTCGTAGATTGTTTCAATGCAGATTGTAATGGAGCCCAATGACTCCAGGTGGTTAGAGTTTAATAAAAGTTTTTTGGGGCTTGGCCTCACATGCACCAAAAAAATAAAATAAATAATGCATCATTGTTATGCTTTGTATAGTTTGGAGTAGGAACAACGTTGTTGTGAATTAGATAAGAACGTTGGATTCGTTAAGGGCCATTGAAGATTTGCAGATCCACAAATTTGGTAAGTCTAGGTTAGAATATATAATATATTTTTAAAATCGTAGATATTGGGTAGGTCTAGGTCTTGAAGAAATCAATGAGCCTGTATTCGAGTCGAGGTGGATACCTAAATCAAATCCGAACCCGACCCATTGGTATCCGGTATTCCTACTCGGGGGAAAACAAAATCAATTATCAATTATGTTGAAAAGAAAAGAGAAGACAAAATCTATTAATATTAAATTAAAAAACCAAAAGGAAAAACTAAAAAAGAGAATTAATTTTGTAATGTAAGCTCCCTTTCTTCTTCTTCTTCTTCTTCTTCTTCTTCGTTGTATTGTCACGGCCGATTCCCTGTAGCAGCGGAGAGAGATAGAACTGAGAACACTGTGTGGAATCCCAAATTCAGAAACGCGAAACTCAAGACGGTAATTGTAAGAGAAGAGAAGCCGCCTTGACTCGAGTCGGGTAAGGTCAGATCGAAGCAGCAACTCAGAGAGAGAAGAGGAAGCAGAAGAAGATGAGTAGTGGAAGAGGGGTTAAAACTACCAGTGGAGGAGGGTTGGCTTCCATTCCGGCTGCATCCAAGAAGATGATCCAAAGCTTAAAGGAGATTGTAAACTGCCCTGAACTTGAGATCTACGCCATGCTTAAAGAATGTAACATGGACCCTAATGAAGCCGTTAGTCGCCTTCTCTCCCAAGGTAGTAAACCTTCCTTCCTGGATTCTTCAACTCCTTTTCCTTCTTGTTTACGGGTTTTGTTTTGCTGGTGTTTTGTCACTTATCGGATTTCTCTGGAAGTTTGAATTGGTAAGTTTATTTATCCTGCACTGGGTAAAACCCTGTTCAGTTTCTGTTTTTGTTGCTTTATTTTGGACTCCATTTTATTTGCTGTTAATTACTATTTGGACTGCAAAATAGTTTTATCATCCTGTATTTGGGCATATGGGTCTTAAAGTTTGGTGCTTTTTTTTTTTTGTTGTTGTTTTGGTGTTGAGTTTTGGTGTTTATCCTTGTTTTGGGAGTTTAGGGTGTCTGGGTTTTGCTGGTTTATTCAGAAATAGTTGAAGAAGTGGTTTCTTTTCCTTTGTCATTTTTCCCCATTCTTTTGCTTCTTATGTTACTCACTGTCTGAAGGTATATTTCCAGTCAGAATTTGGTTTGAAGAGATTTTCATTGATGTACAATTTCATGTCTCTGCAAATGTCTCTGCTTTTGTTCTGAAAGAAACTGATCATAGTTGTTTCTGGAGGTATGAGAGGAGTTACATTCTTTAATTCAAGCGTTTTTCTGTAGGAGGATTGAAATTGTAGCTGTTGGTGTTATGAGGTTGAGGTAGCTTTTCCCTGTCAATATATGACGTAAATCAGGTTGATAGTTTGGGACTTTAAGGATTATAGCTTACAAGGTTACCATATTGCAAGAGGGAATTGTCTATGCATGCTTTGTGTCAAAATTTCAAACATTTTTTCTAGGATTTAAGTCTTCTAGATTGTTATGTGCAAAAGCTCATTTGAAGATTTGAAGTGACTGCCTGCTATTAGGTATGAGCTTTTGGACATTTGGTATTGTAATGTTTAGGGTTCAGGGGGTATCTGAAAGTGTCTGTGATTGTATTAAGCCTAGCTTATCGGTGTGTGTAAATCTTACCTTATTGTCATAAAGTTTCCCTCGTTTTTGTGTCTGTCTGGGATATTTGAATTGTATCATAGATGTTGGATGAGCTGCTTGACTTTGTAGTATTATTATGCTGTATATTGTACCTTTTATTACACAATGAGAGTTTTGATATACACCTTTGTATATCTTTGTTTTCGCATAGTTTCTTCAGTTGCTCTGTTAACATGTGGACAACCCTAATTTGATGATATTGGTCATGCAGACCCATTTCATGAGGTGAAGAGCAAGAGCGAGAAGAAGAAAGAGGTGTGTATAACTCTTCACTGCATGTTAGTTAATTACACTTGATTTAGTAGTTTGTAAACTTTCACCTTCCATGATAGCCTTAAAACATATATTCTGTTTACATGGTCCTGTATAGCTTAGCTTCCCTTCCTTGCTGTGATATGTGGGTTGCTACTTACTAGTGCTTTAGTCCATTTTCTAAATTGGCTAGAGAGCTGATTAAAGGGATTCAAGATGAGATACACAGTAAAGGTGGGTGTTGTTATATGGTATTCCAAGGTATCTTTTGCCGGATAAGATGACCCAAATCCAGAAGCAGATTTGAGAAATAACTGTAATTCGGTGAATGTGTATTCATATGAAATCAGTTAGTATTAATAATGAAGTGGCAAATAAAAAAGGTAGGAGCGACATCAATAATATATAAAACTTGGGAAGCAAGTCCTATAATTCAATACACACCAAGATTCTCATATGCTGCCATGAAGAGGTGTGAGAGTTGAGAGGATTGATCTCTGAAATGCAAGTGAGGTATAGGAAGATGAGTGAAGAACTTAAATGAGGTGATTAAATAGGGCACACCATAAGTACAACTTATGGAGGATTTTGGATTAGTATAGGAGCTTGTGAAGGTTTAGGATGCTGGTTATTGACTTCAATGGAATTGAAACTCTGCCTCATTTAGCAAATGTTGATATTGTTTGGCTTGCAAGCCGGTTGTTACTTGTTGGTTATCTTTAGTGTATTTGGTAGATTGTTTGGAATTATTCTCTGTGTCCAATTGCTGAATTTGCTTACATTTGGGTTTGCTATGGTAAGGTGGGACTTATAGAAGGTGGTGGTAGTAGTGTTGCCAAATATGTGGTACCTAGTGCTTAGCGTCTTTCATTTTACAAGCTAATTAGTTTTTTATTATATTGTTCGCCTGGAGTCATAAATTGATTTCGTTCACTGAAATTTTGTATTGTTTGTTTTCCTGCATGTGTTTTAGAATAAGGATGTTAATGAATTGACTTACTCAAGGTCTCGTGGAGCTAGCAGCTCCTCTAATCGCAGTGGCAGGGGTTGGGCTGACCGTTATTCAGGTCGTAGTAGTACTACCCAATATGGTGCTTCTGGTAAGTTGCAATGTGTTTGCATAGAATTGTGGATGCTACCAATGATTTGTGGGTATTGTTATTGATTTTGAGTTTCTTTCTTCGAGACTCTGCTGCTTCACGTGGGAAGCCTGCATCTAAGAGAGACAATGGACCAACTGCTCAAGCAGGCTCTACTATGAGTATGACTGGAAATAATGTGAACAGGCAGCCGCCGCCTCTAAGGTACAGCTTCACTATAAAAGGGGGCATCATGCCAGCATTTCTAGATTTGTCCCCAGCTATTATTGTTTTACACTTATACTATGTTGGCTATTTTGCAAAATGCTAATACGAAGGTTGCCAAAATTCTGGTAACTTTATTCTGCACAGGTAACCTTTCAGCAGGGGGTTTGGGCTTGTGGAGGATGGGATGAAAACATTGCCTTGGTTAATACATGCACTGTTGTATATGGGATTGAGGGGGGAGTTATTGTGTGGATAATAACTACATTTGTGCGTGGAGGCTTTTTTTGTCGAAGGTAGGGGGAAAATTAAAAGAAGGAAGAGCCATTGCCTTCTGCCAAGTGAAGCTTCTTGGTATCCGCTCTTTAATGAGGGCAAAACATTTTAAGATCTATCTTTGTAGTTTTTGAGAAAATTTCAACTAAGAAGTATTATAATTGTGGTTTTGCTCTATTATCAGAAAAATAAAAATAAAATTATGAGCGTGTTTTCGCCCTGCAGCTTATGAACTGTAGAGATCCGGATAATAGTTGATATAATTGGAATAACAGGTGTCATAGACTCATAGGCTTATAGCTATTTGGAAGTAGCTTCAAAGAAAGTATTGTTGATGTGTGTCAAATGTTATCAGATGTGCTGCAACATTGTTATGCCATAAATCTTTATCACATAAAGACTTTTTTGTCCGTTTAAGTATATGTTCATCTCTTTATTGGATAGTTAACAGTTGAGTTGCTGCTTTTGCTATACTATTGTCCGTCCAGTTAATCATGTCTGTGATAGGCAGTGAACAAGTGTGGGGATGTCACAACTGAGTATTGGATGTGGCATTTCCATTATTTTAATCTGTTTCTATGGATAGCTTTGCAAGATTGTTTGACCTCAACTCATTGTGGAAAGACTCTGGTGTTCTCATGCAGTGAATGTTATATGGATAAAGCCTTCCCAGCATTCACAGTGGAGAACACTTCAGCTGCACCAGCATCCTCTGGCTTTCAACCTGCCTGGGGAGGCATGCTGGGTCAAGTGTCAATGGCTGACATTGTTAAGATGGGAAGGCCAAGTGCGAAAGCTTCGAACAGTCTAAACGCATCTCAACAGCATAGTAATCATCATGTGGTATCCTCAAGAATGCCTGCACCACATGATTTGCATCCGTCACAAAATCGCTCTGTCAAGCTCTCAGAATCAGACCCAGATTCAGGAGTCACTGGAAGCCAGCATGTACCGCCTAGTGATGGCTGGCAAATAGAAGAGGAACCACCAGTTGCTAGTGGTTCCTCTATTCCAGAGCTATCTATAGATTCTGTGTCATATGGTAACCATTATGATAGAGTGGAACAACAATATAGATCGCCATTGGATGATGTGCAATTTCCGGAAGATGATGCTGGAGATAATGTACATGCTGATGTGGCTCAATCTGTTCCTGTCTCTGACCAAAATATACAAGAGTATAACTCTGGTGGCGTGTCTGGTTATGATAATCACTTCTACCAGAATATCAACTCATATCAGGTTGACCATCGTGAAGGTAATATGTTATGTGAAATATGTTTTGATTCGTCTTCTAATTGATTGCGGAGCTCTCCAAATGAAATATTAAGTTGTAATTGGCATTTCTAATAGTGAGGCTGAATTCACATCAAAGGGTCTTCTCTTTTCTTGTTTGGTTGCCTGGAAGGGGGTATCTTGTTTATTCCCAATTTTTGCACAATTCTTTCCGTGGTATCTTTTGGAGATAGAGCTTCTTGTAATATATTACACCCCCCCCCCCCCCCAAAAAAAAAAAAAAAAAACACAAGATCCATGATGATGTGTCTTATGTTAACCATGACATCTCTGTGCTTGTTAGTACTTTTTCTACTGTGTTTGTGTTATTAGTGTCAGA
The DNA here is from genome assembly GCA_029582165.1 of Portulaca oleracea. Classification (NCBI taxonomy): domain Eukaryota; kingdom Viridiplantae; phylum Streptophyta; class Magnoliopsida; order Caryophyllales; family Portulacaceae; genus Portulaca; species Portulaca oleracea. The sequence goes on along the minus strand of CM055893.1, from coordinate 17,517,439 downwards.
AGGTCTGTGTTTTGTCATCTTGTTGTCAATAATTGCTGAAACTAGTTTCCTCATAAAAGTTATTCTGAGAATCTCACAGCAGTTTCTCTGCTGTGAATGGCAGTATTAACTATTAAGTACTGACACACTTAGGTAATGTAGGCTTAACCTGGATTTACTGGAACTGATTATCAGTTGAAACTCTGCAGCATGTGAAAGACATTTTCTTGAAAACTCTCTTTTTGGAATCGTGGGAAGCTTAGCTGTTAATCTATTGAAGTGGCTGATATTGTCGATAACTTACATTTTGGTTATACATAGCTTTTGTTCTATGCAACTCTGCTTGTAATATATTTTTCCGTGTAAAAAATATTGTTGTATGTTGGATTTTCTTGTCTAATGCTGCCCTTGAAGTTTGGACTGTATCTTTGTAACTGCAATTTAACTTTTCTCGCTGGAATCTGACATGGTTTATGATTTTTTGTACTGCTCCTGCGGGTGCTTACCTATTTTTGTGAATAATTCATTGTTTAACAATTTTCTGTTTCTTGTCCTGTTACAGCTGACCACACAGGTGCATCAGTATCGTCTGTGATGGAAAATCTCCAGAACCTATCCTTGCCAAAAGAAGATGAGGATTCAACATCTGAAGAAGATGGTCCTGCTGTGAAGATCCCTGATCACCTGCAAGTCATGTCAGCTGATTGCTCCCACTTGAGCTTTGGCACTTTTGGGTCTGGAATAGGTGGTGGTCCGTTTTCAGGCTCACTTGCTTCAAGACCTTCAAAAAGTGATGAGGAGGAGGTTACTGAAGCTCCTGATGCTCCACCAGTTGGGCAACCTGAAACTAGGTACTCGTCAGTTTGAGGCTCACCATTTATCTTTTATTTGGGTTTAACAACGGCTTAACGTTTTCTGCAGGAATGCTGAGGAATATGAGGATGAACGGCTCGAAACTACAGTAGATGAAAATAGAATGGGAGGTAATTCTGGTAATTTTGATGCCACATCCGTTTCACAACCAGATGTCTTGAAGCAGGAGGCGCCAGAAGTTACACGGGAAAATCAGTATTCTTTCCCATCACCTGCTACTGATTATACTTTTGAGAACAACCAACAGCTGAGTACATCCTTTGCAAATTCGCAAACGAGTTCACAGATGCAGGATCTGCCTTCTTTGCTGGTGAGGATACATGTTTTCACCTCTGTCCTTGTTTCATAGTTTGACTTATTGGTGTGCCTTGTTTAATAGTTCAACCTGATTATCTATAGCCTTTCCTACTGAGTATCGTCAGATACCCTACCAGAATGACATCCATACATGACATGCTCCACGTATGTAGATTGGTGTTCTATCATAAATGAGCTCTTCAAATTGGAGTTGAAATTGCATCCCTTGTTTTATGCACATTTTTTTGACATGTATTAAATCACGAAATACTGGTGTGTGGGATCATAGCTCATAGAATAGAACCCCTTCTTCTCTAAAGTGTGCATAGATCATCTATTGTTTGACCAGCAACCATGAGCTTTGGGCTTTGTAAATTTGATAATATTTTGAGTGGGTTCTTTTAACCTTTTGTGAGGGACCCTTGTGAACTTTATACTAGCGATGCTAGTGGATGATATGGTGAAACCCATAAATGGAGATGAACAACTGAGGGGATTAAAGAACAGAGGAAAATGTGGAAATCTAGGAAACAGCAGAAGTGCTGGGAGCCCTACAACCAGCAGCATGCTCATCACTCTGCTGTTTTCACCTTTGTCCTCCTTGTTGGGCCATTTTTGAATAAACTATTGATACTGCTTGTAATCCTGGAACTTGGAAGAGAGAGAATCAGAAATTACATGGTATAGGAAAGGGAATGGTTGGACCTGTTGAGAATAAGATGTACAAACCACCACTAGTTGATGGCATATCAATATAAGGTAACGGCGTATCGCCCTGAGCCCCTGACACCAGAGTGAGGAGTTGAGATGGTTTGTTGCTGTCGCAGCAAACAGAAGGGAAGGATATGAATATCTCTGAGGGTATGAATGTTTATAAGATGCGGTACGGTCTAGGATGCTCATGAGGATTCTATGTACAAAGCCCCGTGTCCTGTGTGTGTTGCTTTTTCTTGCTGCTGCTTAACAGCTTATATTAGCTATCATAGTTATTTTCCTCCCCTCTTCCCTTTTCCCCAAGTTACAGCTTTTTCTTTCAGTGCATCTCTTCTTTTGGTTCTAACATCTTTTGGAATTGTTTCAGATAAATTTTGAATTCTCTTTAGATTATTCTTTTTCCCCGAGTAGACCATATGGAAGCACCAAAGCAGTCTCTTCTCTTTGCTGTGTAGGCACAAAGTTGCACACGTTTTGATCTTCTTTTTGTCTTTGCACTCTGCACCTGCACGTGACAGGCACCTCACTGGTCTTATTGTTATTCATCTTTTACTTGCACTATAGACGTTGGACACTGTTAATATTCTATGGTGCTTGTTTAGCATATTTGATGTTTATTTATGGATTTCTCATTATCCCTCACCCAAGTACAAACTCTTTGTATGAGTGGGTGGAGGCTGACTGCTTGGTAGACTCTTGTTTCAACCGTCTGTTTCATCTATTGTTTTTTTTCCTGATTGGAGTTCCGATGCTAGTGTAGGCCAATAATATGCAGAGTTCTACAGATTATTATTATTATTGTTATTATTATTATTATAGTTATTATTATTATTATTATTATTATTATCATTTTTGGGAAAACTGGATTCTAATATTCCCTACTTTGGACAATTAGATAATAATAATCTGAACTTTAAAAATGGACGCCAGCGGTGCCAAAATTTAAAAACATGTATTTTTTTCGGACCATCACTGAGTGTTACCCTAAATATCAAGGAGTTTAATCTACATTTGCTCCCAAACTTAACACAACACTTCCCCATGATTATTAGTGAAGGTACGAAATTTGTCCCAAATTTTTTCAATTTCTTTTCTAATTTGTATGATTTTCCCCTTTAATTCCTTAAAAAAAAAATCAAAATAATTGTTCGGATTCTCAAAATCTAAAAGTTCTTTAGTCACTTCACTTCATAACCTTTCTAGGGGAAGGAATGAAAAAAATTATAAAAATCTGAAAATTTTGAAAACCCCGAAGTGAAACTATGGAGTTAGATACTTAGATTTGGTACCAAAAATACAATATTTTGAAATTTGGAATCGCTGGTGTACAATTTTGAAGTTCGGATTAATTTCAATCGCTCAACGTAGGGATTATTAGAAACCAATTTTCCTTCTTATTGTTAGGGATTATTAGAAACCAATTTTCCTTGATATTGTTAGATAATTGTTGTTGTTATCATTCTATTATTGTTATTGTTATTATTGTTGTATATTTCTGGGATGGGGTGGATGGAGGATAGTTACCTTACAGATCACAGTTCCTCTCAGCTCTCTGATCATGTCTGTTACCAACCTCTAGATTCCTTTCACAATTGACCAATGTTGTGTTCTCACAATATGTGGTATGGTCAAAGCGAATTTGAGTTTCATTATCCTGAGATCAGAGTGCCTATAAGAATTTGCTGCTGTATAATCCTGTATCATGTATGCATTGTGTAGGGCCAAAAAGCCCTATAGCAAGAGTATGTTATATGACACTGCAATCAGCCTGAAAAGAGTTGTTTTTTGTATTAAATGTTTGTGGCTGTTTTTTTCCGTCGTTCTTGTCCATTGACTTCTCTATGCTCATCAATAGTAATTGCTTATTTTTGCTTCTTGCTTGACCTTTTGGTGGCTATGATAAACCTTTTTTTTTTTTTTTTTTTGCCTTTTAAGATTTAGTCTTCTGCTGTGAGTTTTCTGTGTACAAGAGATCAGTGAAAACAATAAAGACATCAAATCCTTCGTTCTTCAAAATTTTGTCTATTTTGAGGGTGCTAACAATAAGACCAGGACCTTGGCTGTTTGCTTGATGGAGATGATATGGATGGTGCAATCTGGAAACACAAAATAGCATCAAATCTGAAATAGCATCAAAATTTTGCCTATTTTGAGGATGCTGTTTGCCAAGTTTATTATCATTGGGTGACAGTTAATGACCTTTGGTATTTTTTTTTTTCCGGCCGGGGGAGGACTGTTGCATGGGGCCTGACTCATCTGCTCTGCGAATCTGCTGATGTTGATAGCTTTATCCACTCTAGCAGAGAATTGTCCATAGGGAGTTCTTTTGATGGAACATTTATCATGGATTACAGCTTTCTTGGGGATAAAACATCAAAATAATACCATTTATCATTGGATTAGATGAAATAGAAGATAAAGGGGGTGTCAATATGTATTAGAAAATAAGATTAAGTAGTGAACAAATAAATTAATAGGTAACGCCTGTGTACACTGGTCAAAAAGTCAGGTCCTGGTTAAATTTGGGCTTGTTTGACCAGTCATCAGACGAGTTTGCTAACCAGTTTTGTCTGGGTCGGACAATTTTTGAGGTCAAAATTGGGTTCAGACAGAAAAAAATTTAAAAAGATATTGTCCCAAGTTTGTCAAAACATAGTGTCCGATTCTGTACAAATTGGAGATACCCTTTTTTTTGGGTAGGGCATTCAAGTTAGACAAAATGTTGACAGCCCTATACCTTTGTGAATGCCAAATTGCAAAGTTATAGTGATATGCTAATTACGATGGTTTGTACCCTTAGAGTGAGTTTGGACTGCGGAAAAAGGGGTGTAATAAACAATCGACTTTGCTTTCATTTTTTTCCCTGTTTAGTTTGAGGAAAATTGCAGGAAAAATTGAATTTGCATGAGGATTTGTATATGTCAAGCTTCCTTTTTTGTGGATCTTAGAATCAAATTTGGTGGAAGAGAGAAAATTGAAGAGGGAGGGGGGGGGGAGAGAACTATATATATATATATATATATATATATAGAGAGAGAGAGAGAGAGAGAGAGAGAGAGAGAGAGAGAGAGAGAGAGAGAGAGAGAGAGAGAGATTAAAATGGGTGTACATTAAATAGAGTGAAGTGTATGTGTGAGAGATTAAAATGGGTGCATGAGAGAGGGGGAGAGAGAAAGCAAGTTGAGAGAGAGAAAGAGAGAGAGGGTGAGAGAGAGAGAGCCATGAGAGATGGAGAGAAAGGTCGGGCTGTAGATCCAAAATTTCTCTTAAATTTCCTCTATTTTAGAAGGGAAAGGTTTTTCCCCCCTTCCTTTCTTATCCCAAATTTTCCTTCCATTTGTCTGACTACTTTTTTCCGTTACCTTTTTTTTCCCCACAATCCACATAGGAAACATTTTCATTTTCCATTTTTTTTTCGTTCAATGCATTTTTTCTGTAATCCAAACACACTCTTAATTCCGAACATGTGGGGATCACTAGGGCGTTCAGCGAACCTCTAGGAGTCACTAATGTACTTAGCATTTGGTCATGTTTTCAAGTTATACACTCTACCCTGATGCGACTTGTCAAGATAGAGTGAATCCTGATGGGTGAATGAAAATGCTTGCTTTATGACCGGGAAGATGATGCCAAGATGATGATCGATTCACAAAGGCAAACGAACCCTTGAATCAAAATAGCACCGAATATGGACTTGGATAAAGGGAAAACTCACCACCAAGAACTACAACCTATCATGAATTGATAAAGGAGAATCCACCACAATTCAATAAAAGACTTGGCTTGCACCACCACTATGCAACCATAGATAAAGTAAACAAGACTTTTTAGGAGAATGAAAGGCACAAGCTTCATTTCATATTCATATTCACAATCTTCAAATCTTTCCCTAATCCTTCCATATGCCCTGGATTATATAGGCAATGGTCTCGATTGTTCCCCAAGAAAAGGGCAAATTACATCAAAGGCCATCATTACCCAACATAATTACAAACAAAGGCTAAGATTAAATCAAAAAAATAAAAGCCTAGTAATAGAGGGGATATACATGGGTCGGAAAAAAAAATCCCAAAAGATAAAAGGGAAAAAGTCAAAAACAGCCAAAAATTAACAAGTGACACGAATGTGTCATGCCTTGACATGGTCGTGTTGTGTCCTCTGGACAGGGGACACGGGCATGTCAAAGGATGACACGGGCATGTCATACCATCACACAGTCATGACACCCTCCTTGGAGAGGATGGCACGGGCGTGTCAAAGTATGACACGACCATGTCCTTAAACCCTTCAAAGGCTTGATCTTTGCTTGTGGGGGACACGGGCGTGTTCTAGTGTGACATGGTCGTGTCCCCTATTCTTCCTTGGTTTCTCCTTTATGCCTGAATGTAGGTTCTTCCGTCTTCTTCCCATGCATGAAGTGAAACACCAAAGTGCCCTTGGTTGCCAATTATGGACCAAGATACTCGATTCACCTTGGTTGCAAAAAGATTGTAATACCCTTGCTTGATCCTTCTTCTGTTTTGGCGTCAAAATTGAAAGTTAAACTTGATCCCAGCTCTTTACTCTTGTCGACATTCTGGAGCCCCTTAGAAGGCTTATGGGTGGTCCAGATGAGGACCCATAGCTTCAACCCATGGTCCTGGATCCCCCTTGTAGTGAATGCTGGAGCCGCACCCAACGTCAATCAAAACGTACCTCCAAGGTCTCAGGTCTACCTTGAAATGGACTATACAACTGAGCTTGGCTTGCATGGAGAGGGAGGCTTTAGGAGAACTGGCGACCATAGGCGCAACAAGATTGACCGGATTCCCATACGGTTCACAAGACCAATGAACAATAGGTTGCTTATGACAAGTTGAACAAGCCAAATATCTTTTTCTTTTTTTTAAAAGAAATTTTGGTTTTTAACTTCTAATCCACTCGTGCGTTGCTTAAGATGCTTGCACTGTTTCTTTTGCGATTTATTCTAGTTTCTCTTGTTTGTCTCTTTGAGATTAGATTCTTATGCCTTTTTTGACTTTTGTTTTCTTCTAGTTTCTTCTCAGCTCATCCAGATTTCCAACACTCAATTTGATGGTTGTGAGGAATGGGTCTTTCTGTATTCATTGTTTGCCATATAATATTTCATTAAAAAGAATAAAATATCCTTGTTACTTCCAAGCTGCTTTCAAACTGAATTGTGGCCGCTTTTTTAGGCAAAATATGTTGCCACTCTTCTTCATTGACTTGACTTGGCAGTTGGCACCATTGTTAGATCTTAAGCCAGTCATTTGATTGACATGTTTTTGATTCATCTGTTGAAGGATGTGGGTTCTGTGCACCGTCCATCTTATGTTCTGTCCTAGATGGCATCTTTTGAATTTAAACATGTATAATGGGCAGGTGAAATAGTTGCCTCTTATTATTTATCTGTAAGTATGCCTCAGTATTGTTCCTTTTATGCATGCAGCCTTATTCAAATCCGTTGCCTGGCATTCTTCTAGCATCAAATGTGCAGCAGCAACTTAGGGAGCCTGAGCTTGCATATTCCCCCTTCCCCATTTCGCAGCCAACACAACCTAAGTATAACAATTCTGTCTCATCTGTCAGTGGACCTACTGCTTCAATGGCCGAGGTGGTTTTTCTTTGCTTTTGGTATCTTATGCATTAGTGTTTATATTCTTGCTGGTTAGTGTACCGTGTTTCTGCATTATATTAGGTTCTTGTCACCCCCCTCTCTACCAATTCCTCAAAAAATATGGGAAATTGTTGGAAATCCAAAGGGAATGAGAATTGAGAAACGAAAGGGGTGGAAGCAGAGGAACTGGGTTACTGTCCTGTGTTTTTGTTTTTTGTTTTTTTTTTTTTTAATTTTTTTAAATCACTGCTGGATGGTGTTAGTATACAAATGACTAATCAGTAATGACTTTTTCCAGTGTAATATTTTGGTGTGAAAATGGGCTCATCCAGAGAACACATTTTTTTCACACAATTATTTCGATTTTTTTGTAACATTGAAACTTTACCGGAGACTTGTTCAGTATACTGAAATTGCTTGTGGGTATTGTTGTAACTACAACTTCTCTCTATCACTTCCTACTGACATTAGTTTCTGCTGTGAGTATCAAGTCAGGTTCTAAGATTTGTATTCATCTCAATTCTCGCGTCATTGGTGAATACAGGCATTGAAGACGGCTGGTGCCCAACCAAATCAATCGCTGGCTGGAGGGAGTGTCTCAGGGGGGCCTGCTCCTCAGCAACACCTGCCCGTGCATCCTTATTCCCAGCCTTCACTTATGGGGCCCTTTGCCAATATGATTCTACCCCAGAGCTACCCTATCTTGCATCAGAGCTATACGTACATGCCTTCCGGTTTCCAACAATTTTCCGCTGGCAACAGCTCATACCCTCAATCTCTAGCAGCCATGCTCCCTCAATACAAGAATAATGTTCCAGTCACCAGTTTTCCACAATCGGTGGCTGTTGCTCCTGGATATGGCACTTTGGGTAATTCGAATACCATCCCCAGTAACTTTCCTCTCAATCCTCCCACTGCTCCCACTGGCACTTCCATTAATTACGATGATGTCCTGAGTTCTCAATACAAAGACGCCACTCATCTTCTGTCTCTACAGCAGGTACTTTCTTTTAACTTGCTCCTGAAGCAAATGTCTCCATCTGTAGTGTTTTATTAAAATCGTGATAAGGTATGCCAATCCGAGCTGGAAACCATGCCCGCCCCTGACCCATCAGGTCTGAAGAAGTTGAATCTAGACCTAGAACCGCTGTCCATGCATCCTAGGGTCATAAACGCGTCGGATGTTTGAAGTTGATTTTCACCGCTTATAACCTTTTGTTCTCATTTTTTCTTCACATTACCGTGCCACCAATTTGTATTTAAAATTTTAAAGTAGTAAATACAAATAATCTTATACACCAATGATAAATAATACAAATTTCAAACCAAGCTTAAGAAAGCTCAAATTTAAATTAATTCCATAGATATTTACATATAGCTATACCATAATAACTCATCCAATTCATATCCATACACTTGAACTTCGAAATTCAAAAGTTTTGACAAACGGTGTATTCTACTATCATCTCTTCAAATAAATGTATCGTTTGTAACTTCTTTGTATACGAATGTTTGATATGGCCATGCTTCATATATTTTAATCATTATATCTTTTTCCTTGAAAATTTTGTTGATGGATAAGTAATAGTAAAGGAAAATTATAAATTTAGATCTTCATATTAAAGTAGATTAATATAATTAATTGCATCAAAAATTCATATAATTAATTCTAACAGCAATACTTTGACAGCTATTGTGAAATAATATAAATTCAAAATTATGATTTTTCTTTTGTTAATCGAACAAGAAGATTCTTTTCTAAGTTTTTGTGTAAAGTATGTTAGCAATATTTGTTCGTAGTTATAATTGAATCATTTTATGCGTTTATTAGGACATATAATTATTATACAATTATGATCCACAACTATTTACCCTTCTTGTTATTTAGCTAAATTCTTTTTACTTTTCCTATAATTTCATATTAAATAAATATCATACGTCAAAATGTATTCTTCACATAATTATAGCTATTTTAATTATATTCCTTTAATTTCTTTTCATCTGTCCTTTGGAGGTGGTGGGAGAAAGCCAATGTGGCCAAAAATTTATGTCCCATTTATCGATTATTTTCTTCTATCCTTGATGGCATCCTACGTGGTACTCCATGTATTGAGTGTACTTTTAATATATATTTTTTAGATATTTTTACTTAAATATTTTTTCTAACAAAAATATATGGGTGCATTGCATGGGTCCTAGATGGACCCGAAGTTTGTACATGGACATAGACCCGACTTGAGACCCGCTGGGTTAAAAGCCCTGAATCCAGACCCGTTGAAATGGGTCGGGTACAGGACTCACTGCAATCCCTTTGTAGACATCAGAATTCAGAGTTGTTGCCTTGTATATTGGTTGCTGTCTGAATGAGAGGTCTGTTTTGTGGGTCAGGGGCAAACTCGGACAATGTCAGGTGTTCTGGGGGGCACATATTACAGCTTCCAGGGACAAGGCCAGCAACAGCCGACTGCTGCATTCCGTCAGGCCCAGCAGCCGACACAGCATTATGGGTCTCTTCCCGGGTACCCTAATTTCTACCATTCTCAGGGGGGTGTCACACTAGAACAGCTCCAAATGAGCAGGGACGGTTCCCTTGGCGGGTCCCAGGGCCCGCAGCAACCTAAACAAACCCCACAACAATTGTGGCAGAACAGCTACTAATTCTTCCCCCCGAAACTCTACTCTTGGGTTAGCTCCAGGGAGTCAGTTGGATGTAGTCGGTTTAGGAGGTCAAAATGGTGGGGGCCTGGAGCCAGTTTTTAGAGTTGCTGGACTCTCCCAACTAACCTCTGCTTCCCCGCGCCTGAGGGCTTTGTATTCTACTTGATCTTCAGTTTGGCGGCTAACATAGGAACCAATATGGCTGCTAACTTGTTGCTTGTAGTCTCTTTCTGTTCAGCTCTTTAATTTCTCCTTATTTGATCAAATGGAAAAGTGTGCTTTCTTGTCTCTGCTTATGTTCTGTTTGTACTTTGGTTTTCTTTATTGCTTTCTTTTTTGAAATGGTAAGTAATATGACAGGTGGTCAACATTTCTCTCAAATGTTCAATGTATGTTGTTTAAGATTTCAATGAGGATAAATAGAAATAGAAAGCCACACAGTAGAAGAATGAATAGAAGTTGATCCTCTAATTTGTTGCACGATTTCCCTCAAGAAAAGTTTGAATTATATGCTGGTTATGGATTTGTATCGTACGCAAGACTACCAGAAGGAATCTGGTAATTTTGATTAGGCTTTACAGATCCCTGAGAATTTCAGCTTCTCCATTCAACGTCTTTATGACTTTTAGTAATAAACGAATGATATCCCAATAACTACGAAATGTGCGCACACAGCATTCCTCATTGTTGCTTCTACTACTATAATTGAAGTGACGACAAGACTGGTGGTATAAGTTTTCATTAATCCTCTACATTAATTTCTAATGATGTATCATCTGGATCTTGTTGCTGCTGAAGAAACAAAATCTGGATTCCTCGAATTGGATAAATCTTCCAAATGGTTTGACCAAACTAATGAAGAATGTGGCCTTACATTATAAGATACAACTAGCATTGTATGTTGCGTGCTGAGAAATTTTTCAGTATATGTATGTAATTTGTTTTTGAGAGAAATTTTATAACAATTCTCAGTTCACATAATAAGTAGGAAATAATAAAAGAATTATGCAACAATTTTACTATCATTATTTTTGTATTTGCTTCGTACAAATTGTGTTCAAAATTAATTTAGATAATATCGTAGTGAAGGATACTAAAATATATATTTATTTTTAATATTGCCTTAAGTACATATAATAACGAACAATAGTATTTTTTTAATAGTTAATTTGAATGCCAACAACTCCATATTTCCCTTTAAATATTTCTCAATAACATGCAAATATAAAAAAATCATCATCGAAATAAATGATTAAGATAATAATAGTAACTATGCCTATACATTATAAACACAATGTTGTTGGAAACTTATTTTCATTAAATAACATTTTTATAAAAAATAATTAAAATAAAAATGGTTACGGGAATTATAAATCATTACTATTTATCAATAAATAACTACTCCCTCTATTTCATATTAATTGACACTTAAAACTAACCTTTTTTGTTCCAAAATAATTTTCACTTTGCATTTCTCAATGCCTAATTTAATTATTTTAACCGTAATAATTATGTCAACTTTTTACTTTTTCAATAAATAAAAACTACTTCTATTCACGGTTTTTTACTACTTACACCTTGGTATCCAAAAAAACACCTTGAAGAATAGTGCTATTTAATTATATGGGTAGTTTTTTTTAGTTAAACCTTGGTATGTGAATTTTTTTTGAAATATGTCAATTAATATGGAACGGACAAAGTATATTATAAAATTTTAAATAATTATTAATTCTAAAATTTAAGCATATATCAACAATCACAACATCAATTGAAATAAAGTTGCAGTACTTTTTTTTATGTCGAAGACAGATTAATTGACTTTTCTTTTTGTAATGTTAATAATTATTTTTTTTACCTTTTAAATTATTAAAGACAAACATAGAACAATGATATATGTTTTTTTTAGGGAGTTCTACACTTTAATATCTCTTAAATTTTACTTTAGTTTGTTTCTTATATTGGAATTGATATATTATAATTGTAATTTTGGTGGAAGAAAGACTGACTAACGAATATTCTTTAATATAAAAGCTTATGAATATTAATTTCATTGTGTATTAATTATATATTTATTTTTTTTATATTATTAGTTTTGTATAATTAACTTTGGAGAATAAATCAAGAATCTTAGGGTCTATTCTTTTATGAACTTACAATTTATATATTTGGCGGACGGCGGTGATCATATTCTTAATTTATTCACCATTTTTTCTAATAAGAAATAATATTTCACTTGTTGTAAATGACCATTAATTATATCAAATTCTCAATCTTACATCTTATACAATGAGACAAATGTCAATACTTTGTCCTTTTTTAATTTGATATGATGTCTATATCACTTATGTAATTATTAATTTACATTTTTTCATCGTAATGTTAATTACAATTTTATTTTCTTTTTTTTATAGTTATTAAAGAAAACGTAGAACAAATACGGTTTTTTTATGAGAGTTTTACACTTTAGTATCTCTTAAAGAAAACATAAAACAATAAGTTATGCTCAATGAGTTGTATGGACCATGTGTATTTTCGAAGATTGATTTGAGAAGTGGCTATTATTAGATTCAGATTAGAGAAGGAGATGGGTGGAAGATTGTGTTTATGACCAATGGTGGTCTTTAGAGTGGCTCGTAATGCCCTTTGGCCTGTCCAACACGCTAAGTACCTTGATGGGATTGATGAACCAAGTTTTCGGGCCCTTCATTGGTAAATTTGTTGTTGTATATTTGACGACATTTTGATCTATAACAGGTTTGAGAAGTGGCTATTATTAGGTTCAGATAAGAGAAGGAGACGGGTGGAAGATTGCGTTTATGACCAATGGTGGTCTTTAGAGTGGCTCGTAATGCCCTTTGGCCTGTCCAACACGCTAAGTACCTTAATGGGATTGATGAACCAAGTTTTCGGCTCTTCATTGGTAAATTTGTTGTTGTATATTTGACGACATTTTGATCTATAATAGGTTTGAGAAGTGGCTTTATTAGATTCAGATTAGAAAAGGAGACGGGTGGAAGATTGCGTTTATGACCAATGGTGGTCTTTAAAGTGGCTCATAATGCCCTTTGGCCTGTCCAATGCTAAGTACCTTGATGGGATTGATGAACCAAGTTTTCGGGCTCTTCAATGGTAAATTTGTTGTTGTATATTTGACGACATTTTATCTATAACAGGTTTGAAGAAGAGCACCAAGATCACTTCTTGCATGTCATGAGTGTCCTTGAGAAGGATAAGCTTTACGAAGAGGAGTCAGAGTGGATGAGCAACGTTTCTATGTTTTCTTTAAGAGATTTTAAAGTGTAAAACTATAACAGGTTTGAAGAAGGTACTTAGTGTGTTGGACATTTTGATCAAAATATACTAAAGTAATCTCCTTGGTGACTTGGTGCTCTTCTTCAAAAAATATACAACATTACGTACAAGTAATCTAAAAAAATGCTCCTTCTTCACCAAGGAGATTACTTTTCTAGGTTACGTTGTGACTCCCCAAGGAGTCAGAGTGGATGAGCAACGTTGAAGCCATTGAGTTTTGGCTAGTTTCCAAGAACATTCATGATGTAAGGAGCTTTCACGACCTTGCCTCCTTCTACAAGAGGTCCATTAGGACTTTAACACCAGTACAACACCGATGACCGAGGTCCTCAAAGGAACATCATTCTAGTGGACTGCCAAGGCCTAGGCAGCTTTTGTAGAAATCAAGTTAAGGCTCACTCAAGCTCTAGTTCTAGCCTTGCCTTATTTCAAAAAGGTGTTCGAAGTGGAGTGCGATGGATCTGGCGTTGGCATCGGAGGAGTACTGGTTCAAGACGGTCGCACTTTGGCCTATTTCAGTGAGAAGCTTTGTGATTCAAGGAGGAGGCATTCAACATACGACAAAGAGTTCTACACCATTGTGAAGTGCCTTGAACATTAGAGCCATTGTTGGGTTGCAAATGAGTTCATATTGCATTCTAATCACGAGGCCTTGAAGTATATTCAAGGCAAACATAAGCTCAACTCAAGGCACGCTAAGTCGCTTGAATACCTACAATCCTTCCATTTTTCCATCAAGCACAAGTCAGGAAAGTTGAACAAAGGTGTCGATGCCTAAGAGGTACTTGCTTTTATTTCAATTAGATACTTGGATCCTTGGTTTCGAACATCTAAAGTCTTTGTACGTTGGTGATGATGACTTGAGAATATTAATGAGAGGTTTCCGACAAAGAGGAAGAGCAAGTTAATGCCTAAGGAAGATGATTCTTTTGAGGTCCTTGAGAATATTAATGACAATGCTTCCAAGGTTGATTTACAAGGTGATTATGGAATCTCAACTACTTTTAATGTGGCCTATTTGAGTCCTTATCTTGAAGGTGAGATGGAGCGTTTGCCGCGTGGAGGGGATGAAGAATAGCTTGAGTGTATCATCCAAATCAACAATCAACCAAAGGCTTGAACACCCACAAGAGTTGGATACGACCTTGTGGCAAGGAAAACCACAACCCAAGGCCTAACACCCCACCATGATTATCAGAAAGGATAAACCACCAAATAATCACTAAAGGAATGACTTGAAAACCACCAAATTAATTGGATAAAGTTAACAAGGTTTGAGGAAACTTAGGGAAACCCTAATAAATGCATAAGCATCAAAATTCATAATCTGGAAAAACTACCCTAAACAGTGCGGGGGGGGGGGGGTATTTATATTAATGGGGTTAAAACAATAAAACATAGCGTTTTGGGGACAATCACGCGCAAGAATCAGGTGGTCGCGGGCGCTACGTACAAACGGACGAATGCAGCAGACGACGTTTGGGCAGGGGAAGCTCGCGGGCGCTACAAGGGCTGTCGTGGGCGCGACAGGAAATCAGCGCAACAACAGTATCCGAGCAAAGGAGACGGTCGCGGGCACAACAGATGGCTGGTTATGGGCGCTGACAGCGCTTTCTCGGGCACTGGCAACGGTTGACTTCAACGTAAGAAGTCAAACTCTCTGGAGCGGGCGCTGGTAGTGGCCTCCAAGGCGCTGGCAGTGCCAGCCGAAGATCCTCAGCCAAGGCTCGGCCTTAGCCGTGTCGTGGGCGCTACCTCGGAGGTAGCTGGCGTTACGCTCACAGCCCAGGTGGTAGCGGGCGGTACCTGCCTACTACCAAGGCTGTTTTGCTCGACTCTTCTTCTCTTTGTGCTTGCTTGACTCAAACCCACACCAAGATCCCAATGTCATGTGGCTCCTCGTCTTGGGACGACGCAGTACGATCTTGAGTTCTCCGGGGCTAGTGGCACAAAACCCGAGCCTCCTCGTTCCCCGAAAATTGATGACTCGCCGTAGCCTTGCTAGCTTAATACTCACCACCCCACCCGTGTAGAAGGTGTAATGGTTCTTGTAAGTGAGCGGTCGAGCAGGTTTAGCATGGGAATGTTGGGTCGGGATTTCAAGCCCGGCTAAGAGAGCTCAGACCCGAACCCGACACGGTTCATGAGCCTTTGGCGAATTTGAGGGCAAATTTCTCTCGCAAGCAACACCAACCTCTAAGGTTTGATCCAGTTAGTCCTTTCCAAGGACCTTGACAATCATGCTGCCAAATTCCAAAACGCTCTCGATTTCAACCTAGGGTTTATCTATCAGATTACATGAGTGTGGGAGGAACTTTTGGGAGGAGGTTTTCCTGTAATTCATAGCATGCCCTTACCGCATAGAAGAATCTGCTAGCGTCCTTAGAAGTTTTGGTCAACAAGGACAACTTGTCTCTCATTGGCTAGCCAAAAAGAAGCTTTTATCATTACTTTTCTGAGCAGCTAAGCTATAGGTTACTAACCTAGCATGTCATTCCGAAAATAATGCTCAATGTTGGTCCAATAGCAGCCAAGTTTAGTGTCTTAATAATCGTTTAATATATGCTTAGCAGTTAGCAGAGGTCATTAGTGATAAACATGATTAATCTTTCTAATGGCTAAGGGATGTTTTTGAAGGGAATGGTTACCTAAAAATAGCCTTCCCAGCTACTTTTAAATGCATGTTGAAGTTTATGAAAGAAAGTCAAGCATAGCTCCTTGTTTATCGCTCAAAATTCTCTCTAGTTTATCTCCAATTAGGCAAATTAGAGTGGTGATCAAGTTGAGTCTTACTCTTTCCTTTGGTGGTGTATCTGTATCCATTGGAGAGTTCAAGTGCCCTAACATTTACCTGATCGTGTATCTGTATCTAGGTTGAGTGTTAGTTTTATCAGTTTCCAGAATTTTTGTCAACTACTCTGGTTAGGGCAAATTACCTTAGCTGTCTTGATTAATCTTTGTTTCCGTTTTCGATTGGTTCCTTTCATCCCGGAGGTACATTGTATCTCGTATAGGGGCCTAGATTTCTCCTAGCCTTGGTGCAATCAACCCAAACACAACGTTGTCCAAACACATTAGCCCACAAAAAAAATTAGCCATGATCTAAAGTACTAGCCAAACTCTGGAAGAAAAGTTTGAGAGGTTGATACAAGACCATGATCATTTGAGGCTTCAAAATGAGTATTAGAGTAAGCAAATTGATGACTCTCTCTGATAAGTGTATTTTATATATATGTGATCTTGGGTAATTTAGAGCTAATTTGAGTAATTATTAATATGAATGTATTATTTTTATACTTGAATTCTCTATTTTATGCTTGGTTGGAGTTTGGTATAATTTTGTAGGAAATTGGTGTTTAAGTGAAGAAATCAAGCTTAAAATCAAATGTATGGAGTCCAAGAGGATCACAATTGAAGAATAAATCCACCCCAAGGCCCAAGCTCAAGCCCAAGAACACATTGGATACCGGCAGATACCAACACGGGTGAGAAAAGACCCAAAACGGGTCGTTTCAGCCTCCAGAAAGTCGAGAATTTGATTCCAGCGACCAACACGGTCCGTGTCAGTTCAACACGACTCGTGTTGACCCTAGCACGGTCCGTGTTGATTTGGAACCACCCGTGTTGCCTCTGTTTAATGCAAAAATGGCGTTTCGGTTGCTCTTAATGCTATATAATTGATGTATCCGGTGGTTTTTGCTGGCATTGACTCCTACTCATCATCATCCTCATCATCATATTCATCCATCCTTTCATCCATATTTCCATCCACATTCATCCATTGTGAAGATAGAGAGATTGGTTGAGTTTTCGAAGATTGGTTCTCAAGCATTGGAGAGAAGTGGAGGAGCAAAAGTCCCTGCGGATCGACATTCAAGCAAGGATTGAAATCCAACTCGGTTTATTTCTCTTTCTTATAGATTCCATGCTTTCTATAGTAGAATTTGTTATGCTTAGTGAATCGAACATGAGTAGTGAGTAGTTTCATAAGTTTAGGGGATAAACCCTTATTAGTTTCTCTTATGGATTAAGTTTTGTTGGATTGAACAAGTTTGTTTATCTAGTTTGAATGCATTTTATTTAACCTTTGATTATGTTTGTCATTGTTTTTGACTGGCCATCAAGAATATGAAATTAGATTGTTGAATGAAGTACCGAACGGAGAAATTCGATAATCGGAACCCTTAGGATTAAACTAGTATATGAAGTGAACTAGAGATAGAAGACTTTGTAACTAGGGGTCATTGGATAATTTGATATTTAACTTAGATAAAATTGACACAATAAAGAGTCCAATAGATCAATTTTTCTAAGCAATCCGTTTCATTGCCAAAAGCTCGCTACGGAATACATTATGCGATTATCGACCCTAAAATGTACCAAATTAGTGACATACATGTTCAATCCCCTTGTTTGATTCATAAAGTGACTTAGGTTTTATCCCCTGAACGCGTCTTTCTCATATTGATTTCATCTTCTGAATTGTGTGAATATTTGATTTATTTGACCTTTTTAGTGACTAGAACTAGAATTAGTTATTCTCAATCTAGAACCCGACCGATTTAGCAATCACCTAGGAGGCTAGTTTGGTGCGTAGTTAGCAAAGTCCCTGTGGGATCGACCTTGATACTTGCTACACGAGCACCCGTGCACTTGCGACATAGCAAGTTTTTGGCGCCGTTGCCGGGGACTTTGTCCCTAGCCGCCACCGAACGAATATCCTTAGATTGACTAGATCATTTTCTTTTATTTTTCCTGTTTGATCTTCTTTGGTTGTTCTTGTTCTTGTCTCTTGCAAGGTTTTCAATCGGTGTATGCAAAAGGCACCGCTATTCGAGTTTGATCCAGAGATAGAAAGAACCTTCCGTGCGAGGCGGAAGCGGAAGCGAATAGAGGAAGCAAGAAGGAGGCAAGAAGAAGCCGAGGAAGAACCGAAGATGGCCCAACCGAGACGTACTTTTGGGCAATGCGTGACTCCCCCAGTCGCGAATCAACCCACCGCCATCAACGCACCGGGAGTGGACGCACATGACTTTGAGTTGAAGAGCTCCCTCATCAACTTGGTGAAGGCTTCACCTTTCCATGGCCTTCCCAATGAAGACCCCAACCGGCATCTCCGCATCTTTCGGCAAGCTTGTGAGACGTTCAAGGCGAATGGAGTGACGGAGGACGCAATCAAACTCCGGCTTTTCCCCTTCTCACTAGAAGGGAAGGCTTGGGAATGGTTGGATTCCCTACCGGCGACTACCCCTTTCACTACCTTTGACCAACTTGCTAGTACATTCGTGGAGAAATACTTTTCGCCTAGCAAGTTGACAAGCTTACGGAACCAAATTTCCACATTCGCACAAGAACCGGGAGAGAGCTTCTACGATGCGTGGGAGAGGTTCAAGGACCTCTTGAGGCAATGCCCCCAACATGGTTTCGAACCATGGGTGCCAATTCAAGCGTTTTATAACGGAGTGGATTACAATTTGAGGGCCAACATCTTGGCAGCGGCGGGAGGTGATATCATGAGCAAGACCGTGGAAGAGCTCCATGAACTCATCGAGCAAATGTCTTTGAATAGCTACCAATGGTCTAACCCCCGTTCCGCACGAACGGGAGGTAAGTATGAGGTAGATGCTATCACTCTTTTATCCGCAAAATTACATGCTATAACTGAGAAGATGGATAAAATGAATGTAAATGCTACCCCTCCCCCTCAAGTTCAATGTGCTTCTTGTCATTCGAATGAGCATGAGACTTTGTTTTGTCCTAACGGGATGGGTAGTGGAGATCCTAATGAACAAGCCAATTATATTGGAAACCCGAATGCTTACCACCCCGGTTTGAGAAACCATCCGAATTTTTCTTACCGAAATAATAACCACTTGGGTGCCCAACAAGGACAAGGACAAAGACCTCACCAAGGACAAGGACAATCTTCATCTCCAGACCTAAAGAACGTAGAAGCCATGTTAGGAACCCTCATTCAATCCCAACAAAGGCAATTTGAGCACCAAAAGAGGCAAGACGAGGTTATAAAAGCTTTGGCCACTAGAGTAGAATTGTTGGCTACCCATAATCATATGCTTGAAACTCAACTCGCCACCCAAGCTAGTGCTTCTTCCCCTCCTCCGTGTTCACTTCCTGGACAACCTGTCCCTAACCTTAATGCTCAATGCCAAGCCATAACTTTGAGAAGTGGGACTCAATTGGGGGAACCTAAGGGAACTAAGATTGAGCATGTTGTGATTGATGTGCCTGATGTTGTTGTGAATAGTGCTGTGAAAGATGCTGAAAATGTTGTTGTGAATGAGGAGGAATCTATTCCCTCCAATGAGACTTTGATTGATGTGCATGTGCAAAATGATAAGGAGAATCTTAATGATTCCCAAGACATCTCCCAAAGGATTTATAAACCACCTTTGCCATTCCCACAAAGAATGGCTAAGGCAACACTTGACAAACAATTTGGGAAATTTTTGGAAGTCATTATGAAACTTGAAATAAGCATACCCTTCACCGAGGCGTTGTCTCAAATGCCCACTTATGCTAAATTTTTAAAAGAGATTTTATCAAACAAAAGAAAGCTAGAGGGATACAAGACAATGGCTTTAAGTGATCATTGTAGCGCCGTGATTCAAAATAAGCTTCCACCTAAGCTTAAGGATCCCAGGAGCTTCACTATTCCATGTGTTGTGGGTAATGTGTTCATTGATCGTGCCTTGTGTGATTTAGGGTCTAGTGTGAATTTGATGCCTTTTTCATTGTCTGAAAAACTAGGAATGGGAGAGTTGAAACCCACTTCCATGTCTTTGCAACTAGCTGATCGTTCTGTGAAATACCCAATGGGTATTCTTGAAGATGTCCCTATCAAGGTGGGAGACATATTTGTGCCTGTGGATTTTGTTGTGCTTGACATGGATGAGGATTTGCGCACCCCTATCATTCTTGGGAGGCCTTTCATGGCCACTTCGGGATGTTGTGTGGATGTGAAAAATGGTAAAATGACTTTTGAAATGGGGGATGATAAGATTGAGTTTAATGTGAACAATGCTTGCAAATTTCCTTCTATTTCCGATGATTGCAATTTCATTGATTCTATTGAAGGATTAGTGAGGGAATTTGAATCTAACCCCAAGTCAAGTGATCCACTGAGCTATGTTTGTTGGTTGATGGATCTTTCGGGATGATCGCCTTGAGGTAGCTATTTGTGCTAAAGCTGAGGTTACCTCAAATCCCTCGGGGTTTGAAAGAAGGAAGAGCTCGAGATCGATGAGGAGCCAAAGCAAGTTGAGAAGGAAGCTCCCGAAGTTGAAATGAAACCTCTACCTTCTTCATTGCGGTATGAGTTCCTTGGCCCAAATTCTACATATCCTGTGATTGTGAATGCGAATTTAAGTGAATCTGAAATTTCTTCTTTGTTAGAAGTTTTGAGATTGCATAAAAAGGCCATAGTATACACTATAGATGACCTTAGGGGTATTCATCCTTCATTTTGCATGCATCGCATCCTCATGGAGGATAATTTTAAACCTTCTAGAGAGCGCCAAAGGAGACTGAACCCTAATATGAAAGAGGTTGTTAAGAAAGAGGTCTTGAAGTTGTTGAAAGCCGGAATAATCTACCCTATCTCCGATAGTGAGTGGGTGAGTCCGGTTCATGTTGTGCCTAAGAAAGGGGGAATGACAGTGGTTAAAAATGAGAAAAATGAATTAATTCCCACTAGAACTGTCACGGGTTGGCGAATGTGCATTGATTATAGGAAATTGAATAAAGCCACCCGAAAAGACCATTTTCCACTCCCATTTGTTGACCAAATGCTTGAGAGACTTGCTAAAAACTCCTATTTTTGTTATCTTGATGGATATTCGGGGTTTTTCCAAATCCCTATTCACCCCAATGACCAAGAAAAGACCACCTTCACGTGTCCTTATGGAACATTTGCATATAGGAGAATGCCTTTCGGGTTGTGTAATGCACCCGCTACTTTTCAAAGATGCATGATGGCCATTTTCTCTGAATTTATAGAGGACATTATGGAGGTTTTTATGGATGACTTCTCTGTTTATGGCACTTCATTTGATCATTGTTTACATAATCTTACAAAAGTGCTAAAAAGATGTGAAGATGTCAATTTGGTTTTAAATTGGGAAAAATGTCATTTTATGGTACAAGAAGGAGTTGTGCTAGGTCATGTGATTTCTTCTAAGGGCATTGAAGTTGATAGAGCAAAGGTGGAGGTGATTGAAAAATTGCCACCACCTACTTCGGTAAAAAGTGTGAGGAGTTTTCTTGGACACGTTGGTTTTTACCGGCGGTTCATAAAAGATTTTTCTAAAATTGCAAAACCTCTCACTCATTTGCTCATCAAGGATGTGCCCTTTGCATTTAATGAGGAGGGTTTGAGTGCTTTTGACAGGTTAAAGAAAGCTTTGGTTACCGCCCCTGTAGTTCAAGCTCCAGATTGGTCCTTACCCTTCGAAGTAATGTGTGATGCAAGTGACTATGCGGTAGGGGCTGTTTTGGGGCAAAGGAAGGACAACAAGCCCTATGTTATCTACTATGCTAGTAGAGCGTTGGATGGGGCCCAAGTCAACTATGCTACTACCGAGAAGGAACTTTTGGCGGTAGTCTTTGCTCTAGACAAGTTCCGTTCCTATCTCATCAATTCGAAGGTGATTGTCTACACGGATCATGCAGCGATTCGACATCTCATGGCGAAGGCAGATTCGAAGCCCCGACTCATTCGATGGGTTTTGTTGCTCCAAGAGTTCGATATTGAGATCCGTGACAAACCCGGTTTGCAAAATGTTGTGGCGGACCACCTTTCTAGGTTGCAATTTGAGACCCCTAATGGTGATGATGATCTCCCGATCGATGACTCTTTTCCCCATGAGCAACTCTTCGCTCTTGCCCATCAAGTCACTCCTTGGTATGCGGATTTTGTGAACTACATTGTGTGTGGTGCTTTGCCCCCGGATATGTCATACCAACAAAGGAAGAAGTTCTTCTCGGATGAGAAGAGATACGTGTGGGAGGAGCCCCTCCTCTACAAGCTATGTGGTGATGGGGTTTATAGAAGGTGCTTACCGGAAGATGAGGTGCGCAGTGTGCTTCACCATTGCCATTCAACAACATGTGGCGGCCATTTTAGCACGGACAAGACCATTGCCAAGGTACTACAAGCCGGATTCTATTGGCCAACCCTATCCAAAGATACAAGGAATTTTGTACTTTCATATGATAAGTGCCAAAGGACGGGGAGTATTTCAAAGCGGAACGAGATGCCTCAAAAGGGTATTTTGGAAGTGGAGCTATTTGATGTGTGGGGGATTGACTTCATGGGTCCCTTTCCCCCTTCCCATAACAATCTCTACATCTTGGTTGCGGTAGATTATGTTTCTAAGTGGGTGGAGGCCGTTGCTACCCCTACTAATGACTCCAAGGTGGTGATCAAGTTCCTCAAGAAGAATATTTTCACAAGGTTTGGAACTCCAAGGGCTTTATTGAGTGACAATGGCACTCACTTTTGCAACAAGCCCTTAGATGCTCTTTTGGCTAAGTATGGGGTTACACATAAGGTCGCTACTCCTTATCACCCTCAAACTAGTGGCCAAGTTGAGCTTTCCAACCGGGAGGTGAAGAGTATCTTGGAGAAGACGGTTAGTAGATCGAGGAAGGATTGGTCACTCAAGCTCGATGACGAATTATGGGCTTACCGGACCGCATTCAAGACACCTTTGGGCACTACTCCATACCGGTTAGTCTTCGGAAAGTCATGTCATTTGCCGGTTGAGATGGAGCACAAGGCATATTGGGCCATCCAAACCCTTAACTTTGATCAAAAGTTGGTCGGAGAAAGAAGAATGTTGCAACTTCACGAATTGGATGAGTTGAGATTGGAGGCTTATGAGAGTTCCCGGATTTACAAGGAGAGAACAAAGCATTGGCATGATAAGCACATCATGAAGAAGAGGTTTACCGAAGGAGATATGGTTCTTCTCTTTAACTCTAGGTTAAAACTTTTTCCGGGTAAGTTGAAGTCCCGTTGGTCGGGTCCTTTCCGGGTGTTGAAAGTTTTTCCCCATGGTGCGGTGGAGGTTTGGGCTGCGCAAAAGGGCGCATTTAAGGTCAATGGGCAAAGACTCAAGCCCTATTTTGTTGGTCAATTTATAGAACAAGGAGGTAACATTGCCCTCACCACCCCCGGTGTGGTTTAAGAGGTACTATGTCTAGCTTAGGCCAATAAACAAGCGCTTCTTGGGAGGCAACCCAAGCTTTTTTTCGATTTTATTTTTATTTTTTAGGATTTTCTATAATTTTTCCTTATTTTTCTTCCTTTTATTTTGATTTTTTCTAAATTTTTCCTTCTTTTTCTAGGATTTTTTTTCTAAGGTTTATATTTTATTTTTCTTTTTGAGGTATTAGTTTTAGAAAAAAAAACTGAAAATTTGAAAAGAAAAAAAAAGAGTAGAGCGAAATAGAGTTTGAAAAAAAAAAACAAGATTAAGAGTGAGTGAGAAACAAAAAAAAAGAAAAACAAATAAAAAGATGAGGTTGAGTGAATGAAGAGAAAAAAAAAGAAAAAAAAGAGAAAAAAAAACGAGGGAAAGAGATGCCAAGAGGAGTCGAACCCAGGCGAAGCAGGCGAAGAACAGGTCCAACACGGGTCGTACTGAACCTGGCACGATCCGTGTTGCCGTCCAGAGAGGAGAAAATTTTGAACACGGGTCAACACGGACTGTGTTGGATCAACACGACCCGTGTTGACCCCCGATTCTCAGCAACACGGGTTTTTCAGCCCGTTTTGATGCCCTGTTTTTTCCAATTCTTTTTATACGTCCGTTTTGGCCCCATTTCACTCGTGTAGCCTACTCCTTCTCTCACTCATTCTTCTTCTTCCATCTCCCTCAACCTCCATAGCCATAACCTTCTTCCTCCATCCATCTTTTTGCTCCATCTCCCTCAATTCTCACCCAAATCACTCCATTTTTCTTCCATTCTTCATCTTTTTCCTTCCTCTTTCAGATCCCACCAATTTCATCCTCATTCCTTTCACTTCTTTTTCACCCCATTCCACCTCCATAACCAAAACCCTCCATTTTCATCTTCCTTCAAGCTCTTTTCTTCTCCTTCAAGTGTATAAAGATGGTCAGGACTTCGCGTGGTGAGGAGCAAGCATCAAAGAAGCAAAAAGGGGACAACGGAGACAAAGGCAAGGGCAAGGCGGGTTCGTCCTCCCGACAAACGCGAGGTAATAACCCTTTTAATTTAGAAGGTGTACAATTCGAGCGTTACCTTGCTTTGTCTAAGCGAAACATAATCCCTACTCGTTACATGAATGTGCCGTTTTTGCAAACCACTGGCATGCTAGATGATGTAGAGTGGCTTTTAAATCGGAAGGGGATGTTAGATTTCGCCAGGATGAGAGAGCCCACCTATCGGAACCTTACCCTAGAGGTGCTTAGCACCTTTGATGTAAATCTTAGAACACACGAGGGTAGGATTTCTTTTAGTATAGATGAAGAGGAACATCGATTGACTCTCGCCCAATTTGCCGAGATCTTTCGTTTACCAGTTGTCCACGGTGTCGCCACACGAGATGTGCCCCCTTTAGCCGAATGGAACGCCAATGAATTTTGGCAGTTTACCACAACTAGGAATGACTACCACCCGAGTAGGTCTAAGTGCACGCACATCCGGAACCCCGTGTTCCGGTACACACAGCGCATCCTTGCTTGTGGGTTATTTGGTCGGGGGGATAGTATGAATGTTGCGGCTCAAGCTGAATTTTACACGGTATGGGGTATGTATTATGCACGACCCGAGGTTAACCCCGCCGCTCTTTTTGCCACACATTTAGCCCGCATCACATCTCATACAAAAGGTGATATTGTTGTTGGTGGGTGCTCACAATTTTGGCTAGGCACTTTGGATGGGATCCGGCTCGTCACGAGCGAGATAGGGTAGAGGGCCCAATGACTTTAGATGGTCGGGCTATTAGAGACATGAAAATGTGCAAGTTAAGAGGGGAAGAAGTCTGGTGGGTGTATCCTAACAATGAGTTGATGAGGCTTCCTCATCCGAACCTTACCATTCAAGAGCTCCCGAACATTCTTTTTCTTCCTAACGCGCCCATCCCTCAACCTAACCCTATTCCCGCCTAAGTTCCTTCGCCTCCTCATCACGAGGATGGTGGAGATGATGATGAAGGTCCCGCCGCTGCTTTTGATTTCCAAGATAATTTTAATTCTTTGCGTGCGGACCATGCCTCTCTTCGCACTTATTGTGAAAATGAGTTTGGTTATTTTCGAACCACTTCGAACCAAATTTTACAAAACCAAACTCAGCTTTTTGAGAGGCTCGACCTTCTTGACCAAGCCAATGCCGCCCAAGCTGCCGAGCAAGCTCGCATGTTTGAGATGATGCAAGCGATGCGCGATTGGCAGTTGAACTACCCTCCCCAATATCCTTACCCACCTCCTCCTCCACCACCGCAGTGATTGACTTGTTTTTACCCCTCGTGCTCGTTTCTTCTTGACTCATGCCTTGAGGACAATGCTTTGTCCAAGCATGGGGGGGATTAATTTGAAAATTTAGAGTCCTCATCTTTGTGTATATGATTTTATTGTTGTTTATTTTTAATTTTTTTGTTTTCTTTTAGTTTGCTAGTTTTTAGTTTTAGTTTTAGGTTTAGTTTTGTTTCTTTAGTTTTCTTTTGTTTAGTTTAGTTTTTCTTTTTTCTTTTTCTAATTTTTAGCTATCATTGTAAATATTTTGCATCCACTTAGAATTGCATTAGTTAGTATCTTATTAGATTTTATTTTGTTTCTTTTTCTTAGTTTTTAGTTCCTTCTTTTCTAGTTTTTCACTTGACTTTTGATTTTAGTTTTTGAGAAAAAAAAACCAGAAAAATCAGAAAATTAAAAAAATTAGGATAGGTTAAGCTTAGTGAATAAAATTCTCCAGTGATGAATTAAAGCTAGATACGTTTTCTTTTGATTTGATTTAGTCTTGCATAGCCCTTTTGTGAATTAAAGTTTTGAAAAGAGTTGTGAAAACATAGAAAGTTTAGAATTGTACTTTGATAGTGAAGATTGATTGCTCTTTTGAGATCTTTTGGAATGAGTTTAGCACATACACATCTGTTTGAACTAGGTTTATTTGAGAGCTTTTACCCGTGAGACCACAAAGCCTTAAATGACTAATCATTTTTATTAGTCTCATATTTCCCATGAGTGACTCATCCATAGCTTTCATTCTCTAGAACTTGCGATATATCTTTTTGAAACTGCAGTTTTGCTTGTGCATTGATAATGTGATAGAGGCATTCTTTTGTATATATTTTAGCTACAAAGCCAAATAGCCACCCTTTATTTGTGAATATCCGCCTTTAACCCTTCTTTTAGCCTTGTATCACTCTTTCTTTTTATTACCTATATAATTAGCCATGGCCGTATATATAATTTCTTACCCTTAAGCCATTGCTTGGAGTGTTAGAGTGCGAAAGTTGGGTTGATTGTGGTGAATTATGTGGTTTGGTTTTGTTGGGGATGTTATGAAGTTGAAAATCTTGAGATTGTTCCCCATTATAGTTTGATATGGGTTGAGTTGGAAGTTTGCCTTATTAGTGTATATATCTTTGATTATGAATTGAAAAGGAAAAAAGAGTGAAAAAAAAGAAAGAAAAATAGTAAAAAAAAAAACAAAAAAAAATCAAAAAAAAAAATCAAAAAAAAAAATGAAGAAAAAAAAGAGAGAGTGTGTTTAGTAGTTCGAAAGATTATTTTTCTTTGAGTTGAGGCAATTTCTACTTGATTTTGGGGTGTTCTATTGTGAATATAAGGTGTGAGAGTTCTTAATTGTGTAAATTTGGTGAGGTTTATGCTCCTAGCTTTGGCTTTTAGCACCACTTTCCCAAATATATTTCCACTCCTTACCCTTAGCCTTAACCCCATTACAACCCTTTTAAAAGTCCTCTTGATTGTCATTAGTACCTTGCATTTTAGCGGTAGAGAATTGAGATTATTTGCAAGCTTATGGTAGAGTGTTGTTATGCGATGAGTATTGAGTGCACCTTCATTGAATATTACTTTTCAAACACATGAGAGGAGTGTTTCCACATTTCCTAAAGTGAGGTTGCTCTCAATTTCCTAGTTTCATCCATTATTGTGTGCTTGCTTGTTTCATTTGTGATCAGGAGGGTGATTAGTTTGATCTTGATAGGTATGGTTTTTGTAATTCTTTTTATGGTTTCATTTTCTCTTGTATATAGACTTTCGTTCATACTTGGGCTATGCTTGATTAAGTTGGATTAATTGAATGTCTTATCGATGCTTTCCTGAGGAGATTTGTAAATAAATTTTCAATTTTACCTTGAAACTTTTTCCTTTTGATTTGAGTCATTTTGTCCCGTTTATTTTTTATTTTCATTCTTTTCATTGTTTTCCATTTTGTTTGTGAGTATTAGCCTTGCTAGTGGACAAGCAAGGTGTAAGCATGGGGGGATTTGATAAGTGTATTTTATATATATGTGATCTTGGGTAATTTAGAGCTAATTTGAGTAATTATTAATATGAATGTATTATTTTTATACTTGAATTCTCTATTTTATGCTTGGTTGGAGTTTGGTATAATTTTGTAGGGAATTGGTGTTTAAGTGAAGAAATCAAGCTTAAAATCAAGTGTATGGAGTCCAAGAGGATCACAATTGAAGAATAAATCCACCCCAAGGCCCAAGCTCAAGCCCAAGAACACATTGGATACCGGCAGATACCAACACGGGTGAGAAAAGACCCAAAACGGGTCGTTTCAGCCTCCAGAAAGTCGAGAATTTGATTCCAGCGACCAACACGGTCCGTGTCAGTTCAACACGACCCGTGTTGACCCTAGCACGGTCCGTGTTGATCTGGAACCACCCGTGTTGCCTCTGTTTAATGCAAAAATGGCGTTTCGGTTGCTCTTAATGCTATATAATTGATGTATCCGGTGGTTTTTGCTGGCATTGACTCCTACTCATCATCATCCTCATCATCATATTCATCCATCCTTTCATCCATATTTCCATCCACATTCATCCATTGTGAAGATAGAGAGATTGGTTGAGTTTTCGAAGATTGGTTCTCAAGCATTGGAGAGAAGTGGAGGAGCAAAAGTCCCCGCGGATCGACATTCAAGCAAGGATTGAAATCCAACTCGGTTTATTTCTCTTTCTTATAGCTTCCATGCTTTCTATAGTAGAATTTGTTATGCTTAGTGAATCGAACATGAGTAGTGAGTAGTTTCATAAGTTTAGGTGATAAACCCTTATTAGTTTCTCTTATGGATTAAGTTTTGTTGGATTGAACAAGTTTGTTTATCTAGTTTGAATGCATTTTATTTAACCTTTGATTATGTTTGTCATTGTTTTTGACTGGCCATCAAGAATATGGAATTAGATTGTTGAATGAAGTACCGAACGGAGAAATTCGATAATCGGAACCCTTAGGATTAAACTAGTTTATGAAGTGAACTAGAGATAGAAGACTTTGTAACTAGGGGTCATTGGATAATTTGATATTTAACTTAGATAAAATTGACACAATAAAGAGTCCAATATATCAATTTTTCTAAGCAATCCGTTTCATTGCCAAAAGCTCGCTACGGAATACATTATGCGATTATCGACCCTAAAATGTACCAAATTAGTGACATACATGTTCAATCCCCTTGTTTGATTCATAAAGTGACTTAGGTTTTATCCCCTGAACGCGTCTTTCTCATATTGATTTCATCTTCTGAATTGTGTGAATATTTGATTTATTTGACCTTTTTAGTGACTAGAACTAGAATTAGTTATTCTCAATCAAAAACCCGACCGATTTAGCAATCACCTAGGAGGCTAGTTTGGTGCGTAGTTAGCAAAGTCCCTGTGGGATCGACCTTGATACTTGCTACACGAGCACCCGTGCACTTGCGGCATATCACTCTCCAAGCCCAGAAAAGAGTGATCCAACATACTCCTACACCAATCTCTTCTAAGTCTACCTCAGAAGGAGAAGAAGAGCACAATAACCCCTTTAGAGATTCTGATGAGGAACCAGAAGGGAGACAAAGGAGCAGCCGAAGGAGTCACCAAGGCTATCTCGATGTCAAGGTCGAAATTCCAAAATTCAAAGGGAAGTTTGATCCTGATGAGTTTATTGATTGGTTGAACACGGTTGAAAGGATCTTTGACTACAAGGAAATCCCCTAAAGCAAAAGGGTAAAACTTGTTTCTTTAAAGCTTCGAAACTATGCTTTTATTTGGTGGAATGATTCGGGGCTAGAAAGAGGAAGGAGAAAATCAAAACATGGGAGAAACTGGAGGATAGATTTTTACCTTCATCCTATTTACAAGACACTTATTCTCAACTCCATAACCTCGACCACATGTCTTTGTGTTGGGGGTGTCCCGAAAATGTTCAAATACAACCGAGTACTCAAGCCAACGTAGCACGGTGGTTGATGTCTTTGGTAGAAGATCTCTTAGCCGGTGATTGAACAGTTCAATCACAACCGTGATAGTTGGTCCCACAGGGTCACACAAGCCAGAACCCTAAGGCAAGAGTATGTTAGAAAGTGGTTCCAATCAATAAGGGATTGAACCGGGGAGGCCGAGAAACCGCAAAAGGGGGTAAAGGAGGACACCACGGAGGTGGCAAAGGCCACCTGATCCGTGGTGCCCTGCCACGGTCCGTGGTGTCCTGCCACGGTCCGTGGCTGACCCCAGGTTGTAGTTTTGGTTCTGATGCCCACCACGGTCCGTGGTGATGCCCAGGCGCGCGTCCCACATCGGAAATGAA
>CM055893.1:16767178-16884678 GCA_029582165.1 Portulaca oleracea | reverse complement strand
AGGACGAACACAAAATAATTGTTCATGTCATGGCATGCTGATGTTCATTATGTATAGTTGATGTTTGTTTATAATGTAGTTTATTTTCATTATGGGATAGGTGGTGTTCATTTATGGTGTAGTCGACGATCGTTTTATGGTATTGTAGACACTAAAAAAATCAAAATAGTGTCACAAGTTAAAATAAATTAAGTTGATTATTTTGGTCGGTCCAAATTAATTAATTTAATTAATTTAAGTGGAATCCGCTCAAGCTGACTATCAAGTCAAAGCTAAAGTCAGAGTCAAATCGACTACCAAGTCAAACCCCAAGTGACTACCAAGTCAAAGTCAAAAGGACTACCAAGTCAACCCAAACCTAAGGCCCGGACAACGGCCCACCAAGACTACCAAGTCAAAGTCAAATGGACTGCCAAGTTATCCTAACCCTAAGGCCCGGACAACGGCCCAAAAAAGGCTAGCAAGTCATAAGCCTAAGAGAGAGATCAAATCATTTCCCTATAAATAGGACTACTCACTCTCATTTGGATGGCGGGGGGGATAAAAAAAAATCAACTCTCAAGAAGTCTCTCTAGAATTAAACAACAAACACATCAATATGTGTCGTTTGTTCTAGAGATTCAACACCAACTTGATCGAGATTCAAGCCGCATCGGCCCTCCTTCAAGAAGACTACAGAGATCGAATCAGAGGAATATTTTTATTTGTTCATCTTGTAACAAATATTATAGAGATTGTACCCCAAATTCTTTGAAATCAATACAAATTATATTTGTCCATTTTTTCTTGTCTTTATTTATTATAGACTCAAAAAATTTGTGGTTACAAATTTTGGCACGCTCGGTGGGACAATCTCTACCTCTCATCTCTATCTCTGAAATCAAGACTTTCAAGAACATCTCCACGAATAAGATATGGCTACAAAGGCTTCAACCAATCAATCTCCTAAGGAAGAGCTTGCAACAAATGTGAAGATGAAACACGAGGCCATTGGCATGGTAAGGGAAGTTCGAAGTAAAACAAGGTCATCTGATCTTGTTACTATGTCAGTCATGGTTACAGGAGTTGTGACTATAGAAGAAGAAATGGCTAACATAAAAGCCACGTTACAGAAGCTTACTCAAGAGAGCGAAGAGAAGGACGCACAAATCAAGCGTCAAGATAAAAGGATTGCTAAGTTGGAGAAGAAGTTAAAGCAACGACCAGCAAAGTCCCTCAATAAATATTCAGACGCAGAGGGAGAAAACGAATCTAGTGAAAGTGAGGCTGAAAATGACATGTCTAAGAAGGGCAACAAGCCATTATCAGCGACAAGCTCAATGACTGCAAAACAAGTCCAACATTTGATCGCAAAGGCACTCAAGGACCAATTAGGAGAAGCTTCACAAAGAACTCACAGGTACACTAGGCCATACACTAAGAGAATAAGCACTCTTCGTATGCCACATGGTTACCAACCTCCCAAATTTCATCAATTCGATGGACATGGTAACCCAAAGCAGCATGTCGCACACTTTGTTGAGACATGCAACAATGCTGGCACGGACAGAGATCTCTTAGTCAAGCAATTTGTGCGCTCCTTAAAAGGAACCGCATTTGAATGGTATACCAACCTTGCATCTGGGTCCATCGATAGTTGGGGGCAAATGGAGGAGGAGTTTCTAAATCGTTTCTACAGTACAAGTCGTGTCGTTAGCATGACAGAGTTGACTAATGTCAAACAATGGGATGACGAGCCAGTAGTTGACTACATCAACCGTTGGCGTGCTCTTTCCGTAATGTGCAAGGATCGTCTGTCAGAAACCTCTGCGGTCGACATGTGCGCTCGAGGAATGGATTGGAACATACTCTATGCCTTGCAAGTGAACAAGCCCAAGAGTTTTTAAGACTTGGTGACACAAGCTCATGACATGGAGTTTACGATTGCCAACCATGGAAAACATTCTAACAATAGTGTGTCTACAATTGCTTATGAAGACATGCCAAGAAGAGACCCTGTGATTGAAGAAAATGACTATTGTTTTTCTGACTCTGATGCACCAGAAATGTTGGACAAACTCCTTGAGAAGGGACTCATAGAACTCCCTGAGCCGAAGCGCCTTGAAGAAGTAGGAAGACTGAGCAATCCTAAGTATTGCAAGTTCCACAGGATTGTCAGTCACCCACTAGAGAAATGTAGGGCATTCAAAGACAAATTCATGCAGCTAGTGAAGGAAGGAAAAATCGCACTAGATAAATGAAGAAGACACTGACGAGTTTGACTAGATGCGACACGCGCAAGGAGAACGGACACCCTAGGGGGCAAAGAGCGGTCACTTAAAAAAAAAGGGACTCAAACAACAACAAAAAAAAAAACAAGTGATCGTCATAGACTTCCAAGTCATCATTAAAATAAAAAAAAAAGTACACAACTTCCAAGTCACCACCAATGACTCCCAAGTCAACCTAATCAAGAGACTCCCAAGTTGAAGCACAAGACTCACAAGTCTATAAAATGACCAAAGACTTTCAAGTCATCTCAAAAAAAAGGACTCTCAAGTGATCATAAAAAAGACTCTCAGGTCATCCCTGACAGACTCCCAAGTCATCCCAAAAAAAAAAGACGCTCAAGTCATCATTAACAAACATTCAAGATGTTATCAAAGATTCTCAATTCGGGATAAAAGACTTTCAAGTCGCGACAAAGGAACACTTGAGTTAAAAGACTTATAAGTCACGATTGAGCAAGAAAGCAAGCTCTAAAGTTAGCTAAATCCAGACTCTTAAGTCATCAAGTACGTGGACTCTCAAGTCATATATCTAATAAACTCCTAAATCATTCATTTATATGAGTGTAGTGCCAACATGCTCAAGTCATGTCCATCTTTCGGCATCTAGATGTACAAGCAACGTACATTGTGTAGCCTCATAAACCTGCAAAAAAAAAAGGAGAAAAAAAGTTTGTGGACTCTTAGAGGGGTTAGTCGTTCTGGCATGTGCCGGGTAAGCCGACTCGTCACCTTCAACAAGGACAAGCTCCTCTACGCAAAAGCGGAGCTCGTAACCCTTATCCTTGGCAGTGTCGGGGTCTTAAAAAGGGTTTTCCGACTCCTTACCTCAACAAGGACAAGCTCCTCGACGCAAAAGCGAAGCTCGTAACCTTGTCTTTGGCAGTGCCGGGGTCTTAAAAAAAAATTTTCCCGACTCCTTACCTCAACAAGGACAAGCTCCTCTACGCAAAAGCGGAGCTCGTAACCCTTGTCTTTGGCAGTGCCGGGGTCTTAAAAAGTTTTTTCCGACTCCTTACCTCAACAAGGACAAGCTCTTCTACGCAAAAGCGAAGCTCGTAACCTTGTCTTTGGCAGTGCCGGGGTCTTAAAAAAAATTTTCCCGACTCCTTACCTCAATAAGGACAAACCCCTCTACGCAAAACTGAAGCTCGTAATCCTTGTCTTTGGCAGTGCCGAGGTCTTAAAAAAATTTTCCCGACTCCGTACCTCGACAAGGACAAGCTCCTCTACGCAAAAGCGGAGCTTGTAACCCTTGTCTTTGGCAGCGTCGGGGTCTTAAAAAGTTTTTTCCGACTCCTTACCTCAACAAGGACAAGCTCTTCCACACAAGAGCGAAGCTCGTAACCTTGTCTTTGGCAGTGCCGGGGTCTTAAAAAAAAATTCCCGACTCCTTACCTTAACAAGGACAAGCTCCTCTACGCAAAAGCAGAGCTCGTAACCCTTGTCTTTGGTAGTGTCAGGGTCTTAAAAAGTTTTTTCCGACTCCTTACATCGACAAGGAAAAGCTCCTCTACGCAAAAGCGGAGCTCGTAACCCTTGTCTTTGGCAGTGTCGGGGTCTTAAAAAGTTTTTTCCGACTCCTTACCTCGACAAGGACAAGCTCCTCTACACAAAAGCGGAGCTCGTAACCCTTGTCTTTGGCAGTGTCGGGGTCTTAAAAAGTTTTTTCCGACTCCTTACCTCAACAAGGACAAGCTCTTCCACGCAAGAGCGAAGCTCGTAACCTTGTCTTTGGCAGTGCCGGGGTCTTAAAAAAAATTTCCCGACTCCTTACCTCAACAAGGACAAGCTGCTCTACGCAAAAGCGGAGCTCGCAACCCTTGTCTTTGGCAGTGCCGGGGTCTTAAAAAATTTTTCCCGACTCAACACCTCCAACAAGGATAAACTCCTCGCGCAAAAGCGGAGCCCGTTATCCTTGTCTTTGGCGGTACTCGGTGTTCAAAAAAATATCCGACTCGTCACCTCAACAAGGATAAACTCCTCGCACAAAAGCGGAGCCCGTTATCCTTGTCTTTGGCGGTACTCGATCTTCCAAAAAAGATCCGACTCATCACCTCCAACAAGGATAAACTCCTCGCGCAAAAGCGGAGCCCGTTATCCTTGTCTTTAGCGGTACTCGGTCTTCCAAAAAATATTCGACTCATCACCTCCAACAAGGATAAACTCCTCGCGCAAAAGCGGAGTCCGTTATCCTTGTCTTTGGCGGTACTCGGTCTTCCAAAAAATATCCGACTCATCACCTCCAACAAGGATAAACTCCTCGCGCAAAAGCGGAGCCCGTTATCCTTATCTTTGGCAGTACTCGGTCTCCCAAAAAATATCCGACATTTCTAGGCTCCATCAAATCGGAACAAAGAGATTGTACGTGAGGCTAGGACACCTACGTGAAGCAAACAAACGGATATCATGTGCAATCTTGTTGATACAGCCCCAAAAATTTATAGTTGCAAAAGGGAATTCTCTCCCAATAAAGGGGGGTGTAAATTAAAGGAAAAAGAAGCAATTTCCTAATTTCTAAAATATATTGTATACTTTTGGCAGACATACCTCACAAGCGATAGGGAAAGCGGATCTTTGGATATCATATATTTTACAATTGGAATATTTATATGATAATTAGTTGATTTGTTGCAAATTCTCTCCCAAGATACTTGCAGATCAAGGTTGCAAAGTGATGCTATATTGATAACAATAATCTAGGCCTCAATGGTAGCATGGGT
Organism: Portulaca oleracea; assembly: GCA_029582165.1. Lineage (NCBI taxonomy): Eukaryota > Viridiplantae > Streptophyta > Magnoliopsida > Caryophyllales > Portulacaceae > Portulaca > Portulaca oleracea. The sequence goes on along the minus strand of CM055893.1, from coordinate 16,879,688 downwards.
CTTTTATAAGTAACGTACTAGTAAAGTACTAAAGTGAGGTTTTGAAGTATCATCAATGATGCGGAAAAAAAATGTCGAGATGCATGTCAATCGTGCTCGAACACTTGACCATATATGTGACCCTCCAGCGACAAAATGACAAATTACAAGTCAACAGCCTATCAAGACAAATACAAGATCATGCGCATAAAAAAATGAGATGAAAAGTATATGTCGAAACGTCGATTGTGTTTAAACACATGACAATGCTCACATAATATTATTTTGTCACAACCTTTCATCATGACGAGACGGCGGCCCAAGTCAACTACTTAGCTCGCAAGACAAGTCAAATAAAGTGTCGAGACGTCAGTCGCACTCAAACACTTGATAGTATATACGACCTAGTCTCGAGGGGGCAATTTGTAGACACTAAAAAAATCAAAATAGTGTCACAAGTTAAAATAAATTAAGTTGATTATTTTGGTCGGTCCAAATTAATTAATTTAATTAATTTAAGTGGAATCCGCTCAAGCTGACTATCAAGTCAAAGCTAAAGACAGAGTCAAATCGACTACCAAGTCAAACCCAAGTGACTACCAAGTCAAAGTCAAAAGGACTGCCAAGTCAACCCAAACCTAAGGCCCGGACAACGGCCCACCAAAACTACCAAGTCAAAGTCAAATGGACTGCCAAGTTATCCTAACCCTAAGGCCCGGACAATGGCCCAAAAAAGGCTGGCAAGTCATAAGCCCAAGAGAGAGATCAAATCATTTTCCTATAAATAGGACTACTCACTCTCATTTGGATGGCGGGGGGGATAAAAAAAAATTAACTCTCAAGAAGTCTCTCTAGAATTAAACAACAAACACATCAATATGTGTCGTTTGTTCTAGAGATTCAACACCAACTTGATCGAGATTCAAGCCGCATCGGCCCTCCTTCAAGAAGACTACAGAGATCGAATCAGAGGAATATTTTTATTTATTCATCTTGTAACAAATATTATAGAGATTGTACCCCAAATTCTTTGAAATCAATACAAATTATATTTGTCCATTTTTTCTTGTCTTTATTTATTATAGACTCAAAAAATTTGTGGTTACAGGTATATTTGATGTTCATTCTGGGTGTAGTTGATGTTCATTTATGGTGTATGTGATGTTCATTTTCAGTGTGTTGTCGTTATATATAAGAAATGTAATTCATGTTCATTTCTGGGCATGGTTGAAGTTCATATTGGTATGTTCCCTTGGACGTGTAGGAGCAGGGAAACAGATGCAGTTGGGGTAAGTGGGCCAATGCACTACTCTGATGAAAGAGCCATTGTTTTGGCGCCAAATCCAACCCTAACGTAAGTGTAGTGACTAAGAATGTATGTTGGTTGTGTTTGATGTTTATGTTCGCTTATGGGGTAGTCTGGGATGTAGGGGCAACGAGGCGGTTGTACTAGAGGAAATAGCACCCGCTGCAGCCGGTGATATTGTTGTGCACGAAGACGACACTGAAGAGTAAGTTAATTCATATTCATAAGATATCACATGATGCTCATTTTGACCAAATTGATGGTCATTTTCATTGCATAAAGATGTTCATTTGTCATAAACTAATTGTCATAATAGAAGAGTTGATGTTCATTTAGGTTCACCTTGATGCCTTTTTTTCAATTACATAGATGATCATTTTCAGAAATTGACCTTGAAAGATCATTTGATATCAACTTAATGTTCAATTCATGGAAATGTAGGGGGTTTTATGTGTGTCTTGCAAATGTTCGTCCAGTATACCCTGATGTTCATTGTATTTTAACTTGAAGTTTGTTTCATTCAAACTTGTTGTTCTTTGTATTCTCACCTTGCTGTTCATTGTATTTCATTGTTGACAATGGTGTGTATTGTACGCGGTACATGGAGACTTTCTTCGGCCCAACCAAATGGGAGTGTGGTCTTTCAAAGGATGATGTAAGTGAACATGCATAATGCATATTTGAAACATCTTTGATTAACTTACCAGATGAAACATCTTTTTTTCCAGCAAGAGTTGTTAGATGTGTTGAGGAGTAGACATTACCATGCCCTGGTCATGCACGATGCGAACTGCTTGAAGGACGTCGTCCAAAGAAGAGCAACTCATTGGAACGAAACGAGCAGCATTGCACCGTTTTGAGTTGACTTGGAATATTGTCTTTGCTATCGTTTATTTGGAACAATTTGGGATAGTGTAGTGAACACCATTTCCAGTTTGCAATGAACATCTTTTGTTTGGACTTCTTTTGTGAAAGATACATTGTAATAAATACATTTTGTTTACTTTCAATGTGTAGTGAACATTAAAGTGTAAGCACCATATATGTTGTATGTAGGAAAAGAACCCAGAGTACTTGATGTTAATAATGATTAGTCTGATGATCATCATACGAATGCTTGATGTTCATAATTTTTGACTTTGATGATCATCCCAGAATGAACATCAGTATGCAATTATATAATGAACACCAAACTATTATGAAATGAACATCAAGCTATTGTGTAATGAACATCAAGTTGATCATAAATGATCATCAAGTACATAAATGAACATCAGTATGTAATTATATAACTAGTGTTTGTACCCGTGCTATGCACGGGAAAATTTGATTTATTGGTTTGTTTTGTATTTACTTTGGTAGGTGTGGAGACAATAATGTTCAAAGAGTTTCTCTTATTCTTTCTTGCCAAACACATGTTCAAAATACTCAATAAATAAAAAAGTGTACGTCATATACTAAAGATTTTCATAATATATGTCATAAGAAATAACAAAAATTTGCAATTGAATATTTCTCTTGTAATTGTCATTCCAATTTTGTTGCATAATTGCATTATTCTTGTTGTTCATTGTTGTTGCTCCACTCATGAGTATTGTCACCCTTCCTGCAGTTGTTTAAAATATTAATATTCGTTTCTTTAATGTCAATGAGTATCATTTTTTTGATTGTGGTATAATAAAGTGCCTATTATTCTTTACAAAAATTTTTTAGTATTTATATATGATTTATTTTTCAAAGTAATTTTATAATAATTATCAATTCAAAGAATAATTGTAAAATAATTAATAAAATTATACAATAGTTATACTATCATATTTATATATTTGTTTGTACAAAATGTATTCAAAATATCTTCGGTGAGAAAAATCAAGAGTATTAGTATCAATCTTTTATGAACTTACAATTTATGTATTTGGTGGTGACATTATTTATATTTCATTCACTATTTTTTTCTAATAAGAAATGATAGATATTTACTTGTTGTAAATAATGATCTCAATTATTTATCTTATACATTTAGACAATTTTGATACTTTATATTTTACATTCAGTTATCATATGAGGCTTAATTAAATCACTTATATAATTATTAATAGTTTTTCATAATGTTAATAAAAAAATTTATTTTATCTTTAAAATTATTAAAGAAAATATAGAACAATTATATAAGTTTTTTTAATGGAGATCTATACTTTAATATCTACTAAATTTTAACTTTAGTATATTATATTGGGATTGAACTCATTAATATTTTTTATATAAAAAACTAATGAATATTAATTGTGCTTTATTATTTGTATCTTTTTCCAATGTGACATTTATAAGGTTAAGGTGTAGTAGCTAAGTGGCAAACACTCTCAAGTCTCAAACATTCATGCTATCTACCAAGGTTCAAATTTTAGTGGAAGTAAAATCTTTCCATTTTTTAGAAACATTTAGGCCCTGTTCGGCAAAATTAGTGTTTTAGATAGCGGATAGTGTTTTATGTAGTGGATAGTGTTTTATGTAGCAGATAACGGTTTAAACAGCGGATAGCGGTTTAACTAGCGGATAGCGGATGAATGTTCAAATGAGAATTGTGTTCGGTAAATTTAGCGCTTGAACTAACAGATTAATGTGAATTGACATAAAAGGATATCCATAATTTCCAAAGATAAAATTTTCAAAAGGTATTTTTTGACCGAAAAAAAATGAAACGCTACTCCAAACGCTAAACGTTAACTTTATTAGCGTTTCACAAAACGCTACTCAAACGCTAAACACTACTCAAAACGTTAGTTTACCGAACACTAATATTTATGCAATTAGAGTTTTGACTTGGTCAAAACGCTAAACGCTATGGGAAAAACAAACCTCCCAAATCCTTCTCTTAAGTTTGAATCTTCCTTAGATGGTCTTGTTTTAATATATATAGATAAATTCTTATCTTATCTAAAATTACATAAAACATTGCATTAAATAACATTCTTTATGAAAATTTCCTTTCCTAGAAACAACAATAATTTTGGGTTGAAAAGAGTTAGTAATAGTCATGTACGTTAAACTTATTGAAAGATAGGGCCTTATATTATACCCCTTTATTTCATACTCCGTCCGATTAATATTAATTGGCACTTAAATTAATTTTTTTTAGTTTCAAAATAATTGTCATTTTACATTTCCCAATACCTAACTTAATTATTTTAACTTTAATAATTATGTTAACTTTTTACTTTTCCAATCAATAAAACTATTTCTACTCACATTCTCTCACTACCCACACCTTGATATGCGAAAAACACATTAGAAAATGGTGATACTTAATTACCTAGGTAGTTTTTTTAGTTAAATATTGGTATATGTAAAATTATGAAATATGACAATTAATTTGGAACAGAAGGAATATTAATTGTCGCTTTTGGGAATTACTACCATTAAATTGGTATTGAAAAATACTATTGTAAAAATATAATAATGTAATTACTAATAAAATTATGAAACTTCATAAAAAAAATGAAAATAAAATTATGAAACGGAAGAAGTAATTATAGAATTAGTAAAGTGCAAATAATTTGCAATTTTTTTTTCGAAAATTGAAAAACAATGGCACAATAGAGCTATCTAGAAATGATAAATCTTTCTCTATTTCTTTTTTACTACCTCCGTCCCAAATTATTTGTCTATCTACCTAATTCCCTCGTCCCAAAATGTTTGTCCATTTTATAATTTCAATAATTGTAATTCCTATTATACCCCTAATAAATACTATTTTGTTTCTTTTTTATTTTTCTTCACATGAGAAAAGTAAGGGCAATTCTGGTACATTACACATTTTTCACCCCATTTCCTATAACTATTGGACTTTTAAATATAGTTGGATGGACAAATAATATGGGACGGAGGTAGTATATTCCTAGGCGGCTAGTCACTCATTTGTCCCCCCTCTGCTCTCTTTCTTTCTTTCGCCTTCTCCTTCAAAAATTGAAAAACACTCTTTTTCTTTTTTTTTAAATTTCTCTGTATGTCACTGTGTGATGGTTGAAGGGCTTAGATTTGAGGAGAAGGCTGAATTTCAAGTGTGAGAGGTTCATGAGGTCGCGAAATGGAGTAGAGGTGAGACAACCAATGCCAACTTTTTTTTTTTTTTTTTACAGTTTTAGTTTAGATTTAAGGTTTAGGTTACAATTTGGGTGAGATCTGCATGTTAATTAAATTCATTTATATTATGACAATTAATATGAAATGGAGGGAGTATATTATACTTAGATTAAATTCATTTATGTTTTCAAATTAAACTTTAACTTTCATAAGAAATGTAATTATTTTTACAACATGTCGCTCATATGACTTAGGTTATGAGATTTTTGTGAGGGTTTTAATTTAGTTAAGGGTTTCCATATTGATTTCAGTTAAATTTGCATGTTTAATTCAGTTATTGTTTCAATTTTTTTTTTCCAGATCTAACTTTTGGTTGAATGTAATTTAATCTTCGAATTTCAAAATTATTTTAGTCGAATTTTTTAGATTTGTGACAACTTTCACACTCAAATTATTTTTGTCGGATTTCAAAAATATTTCTGAAATAAGTTTCATATGGTGTGGAGGTTCAATTGAATAGTTTTAAGATGTTGTGCTTTAGTTTTTTTTTTTCCCCTTTGCCTTTATCTCTGAAATTTTATCTTTCATGTGGTAGTTTTTACTTTCATATAAAAATACATTGGGGTGGTGGATTAATTTTTTGTTTTGTATAAGTTTAGGAGCTGGACATTTTGTAATGTAATTTTTGGCAACTTGCTCTGTTAATTACCAATTAGTATGTATACTTAATAGTATGTATGTCTAATATGACTTGCTGAAACTTAAACCTCATGCAAGTCCAACTTGGTGGACGTGGATGTTAATTTGAGACCATCCGATTAAAGAAACTAACATATTTTCGACCTTTCCATTCCAACTCCTTTATTTTTAAAATTTTTAATTTTTTTAAATTTCCAAAGAAACATCATGCTTATCTAGAATCATATTGTGGTCTATTTGACAATGCTTCCTATTTTTTAATTATTCATTTTTTTTCTTTTGAAGGGAAATTATCAAATTAATATGCTTATTATCTGAACTATGGAAAAAAATCATAGATATAATGAATTTATGGCAAATTCTTACTCAAAGATAAGAATATGTTACCTGTTTATTTGAAATGATAATTTGTATCTAGTTGCAAATTGTAGTCTTGGCTGCAAGAAATTTAGATGAGTATGAGATTTCAAATAAAGATTATAAATATTAATGTAACTGATAATCTGGAATAAAGATAGGAATATGTTACCTGTTTATTTGTGAATTAGGTGAAAATCATATGAGGTTAAATAATACACACACACACACACACATATAGGGATAATGGAATATGCATGTAATAATGGTATATTACTATGGAAAAACTTATAGTGGTTGTCAACCATGATAACCACCACAATCATGAAAACAATGTTTATCCATATATGCATCAACTTTTTTATCTTCGTCACCATTTTTTTATTTAGTACAATATTATAAAATATATTTTCTTAATTAAAATTTTTTTTACGATTTGTTTTTAAATTTAAATACCTTAACTCTAAGTTTTTGCCTAGTAAATAAGCCTATTTTGAAAAATATTTATTTTAAAATTTTTTAAAATAAACTAAAATTTTAAAAAATATTATTTACAATTTATATCAAATAAAAAAGCTAACCATAAAAAAAAACTTGATAAATATATGAGTAAGAATTATTTTACTTACGGTGATTGTCATGGTTGACAACCACTATAAGTACATCCATATTACTATTAATGTAACCGATAATCTGGAATATGTATTAATGTGATGTTTTTTCAGTTTTGTCTGTTGGTTTCTTTAACTCTTTATTTGAGTCTATGATTAGTGTGATGTCTTTTCAGATTTTTCCGTTATTTTCTTTGAATTTTTATTTAGAAATATATATATGTGACCTATTTTTTTTTATTGCTCCCTGAACATCTAATTTTTTTTAAATTTTAATAATTGCTGATTTGTTCCAAAAAGAAATGTGGTCTTTTTATTTTCTTAATGGTTGACTTTGAAAATTTAAATTCTCTGCAGGGACTGTAAAGGGGCTTGGAAGACGTTGAACTTGCGAATATGTAATTAAGGACTGATTGTTAATTGTAGTTGGAATAGGGATAGGAATAGCCCAATAGAAGGGTTGAACTTAAGGGTCGTGGAGAAATTTAGTTAGTATGTCATTTAATTCATTATTTGGAATGCCGTGTTTTTTTTTGTTCTTAATTTGTAATTTGTACGTAACTGATACATATTTGCAAAGTTGTTTTACCTGTTCATTATCTTAAGCGGCATATTAATGACAATGACACATGGCAATTTTCTAGACATTGTAGTTTTGTTTTAATATAGATAATAATAATAATAATAATAATAATAATAATAATAATAATAGATAATAGATAATAGATGAATACCACGTATTTGTAAAGTGAACATCAAGGTGTTGTGTAATGAACATCAAGTTGCAGTAAACATATATATTACATGCATAAAAAGAACATCAGGTGGCCATGTAATGAACATTGGTAATCATATAATGAACACCATTTGAATAAGGGGATATTGTGGTACGAACATTAGCTTGTAATGAAATGAACATCAACTTAATGTGTGAACATTTTCTTCTGAGGACATCAAGATATTGTGTAAATGAACATTTGGTAATACTAGATGAACATCAAGTTACAGTGAACATATATATTACTTACATAAAAAAATATCAGCATCATCTGAATAACGGGATATCGTATAATGAACTACTGGGCATCACTTACGTGACCAGCCAATCATTATCAAAATTAGAAAAGAGAATATTGAACATCAGCATAATTGGAAGTGAATATTGAAACATTGTTTACGTAAATGATTATCAATTGACTTGAAATGAACATCAGCATGTAATCATATCACGAACCTAATTTGAATAAAATGCACCTAGTCATTATCATTAAGTCATTTCAGCATAAAATGGTATTTGCCAAATGAATGGTGATCATCATTTAGTTATTATTTATATATAGTGAAAATGAACATCTACGTATAGCAAAAATGAACATCCACATATAATGAACATTATATATAATGAAAGACACATCAGGTGGGCATTTTTTGTTCATCGTTTTGTAACTAAAATGGAGATCATTTGCAATTAACGATCCCCGGAGGGTACATGGCACATAGTTAAATGAACATCAAATGTACATAGAATGAACATCGGCATATATGTAACCTGAACATTAATTGACCATCTAGTCATTTTGTCCCAAAGGCCATTTATATATATTAAAAATCAGCTTCACATGTTCATTCACGAAAAATACTTCATCCGAATCTGAGAAAAAACACATCAACTAAAACCAATAGCAAAATATATGTTTTTTATGATAAAAAAAAGGTTGGCTCCGATCGTTCATTCATCAATCCAAAAGCATAGTCAATTGATGTACGCACAACTTGAATAGATCATCCGCAACACTCTGAACAATTCCTGGCATTATGTGTTGCTATTTGGTCGCACCACTTGCACCTTCTTGCGCTTGTTTTCTTCTCTGTGGCAACCTCTAATGATGTCTTCGTCCTCTTGCCTCTTCCCTTTGTGATCGAAGCTGAGAGTGGATGAATAGTAACCTCTTTAGACACAGAAGTTCCAAAATATGTTTCAAAGTCCGTAGACATGTTGCTCGATGGCTCTCCAACCCTTAATGAATCGAGTGTTGAGATCATGGTATTTGTTTGTTCAATAATCAAGCTCAGCTTTGCTTCCTCCCCGTCGGCAATGTTCATGCACTTATAGAAGGTTCTCCATGCCTCGTTTGTCAATTGTTTCTTCCGGGTTACCTTGTCACAATAAACATAAACTTATAAGTGGTATGTAATGAACACCAAGCCGCACAAGATGATCACCAAGACATATTGAAATGAGCAATAATTGACAGTGTATTGAATGATGAACTAGGTTGATTGCAAAATCGAGCGACAATGAACTGAAAATCAAGTTAACTGAGATGAACATCAAAGCTATATGAGATGATCATTAAGTGACAACAAAATGAGCATAAATTACCAGTGAGAATGAATATGAAGTTTACGAGATGATCACTATTGTAACATTGAAAATGAACATCGAGGTGTTGTGCAATGAACATCGAGGTGTTGTACAATGAACTTTTATTGAAATGAACAACAACTAGTCCAAGAATAAACATCAAGCATCCTGGGATGAACATTAGTGAAGATGAACAACAAAGTAGTTCTTGAACATAATGAAAATGAACAATGAACACCAAGTTCAATCATTATGTGGGGGTGTGAACACTTGCACATAATGAAAATGAATAATGAACACCAATGTAATGATCATCAAGTCACACTTACAATGAACAACAAATGATTATGACATAGACATCAAGTACTCCTGGAATGAAGATCAAGCATCCAAGGATCAACATCAGTGAATAATGTAAAATGTAAATGAACATCGAGGGGGGACGACATGAGCACCATGGTCTACCAAAATGATAATGGCATGAATATGAACATAAGTTGGTAGAGTATGAACAACAAGTAGTGCTTAGATGCCCATCAATCATGATGGGGGTGATCAAGCATTCTAGGATGATCATCAAGCATCTTTACAATGAACAACAAACAGTTATGGAATGAACATACGCATCTCTAGGATGATCATCAAGCCCCTTACAATGAACAATAAAATTGAACATCATGTGGTTATGTATTGTTCTATTATGACAATTAGTTTGTGACAAATGAACATCTTTATGTAATGAAAATGACCATCAATTTGGCCAAAATGAGCATCATGTGATATCTTATGAACATTAATTAACTTACTCTTCGGTGTCATCTTCGTGCACAACAATTCACCAACTGCAGCGTGTGTCATTTCCTCCGGTACAACCGCCTCGTTGCCCGTACAACCCAGACTACCCCATAAGTGAACATAAACATCAAAGACAGTCAACATATATTCTCTGTCACTACACTTATGTTGGGGTTGGATTTGGCACCAAGACAATTTCTCTTTCATAAGAGCTGTTGATCGGCCCACTTACCTCAACTGCATCTATTTCCCCGCTCCTACACGTCCAAGGGAACATACCAATATGAACTTCAACCATGCCCAGAAATGAACATATATTATATTTCTTATATATAACGGACAACACACTGAAAATGAACATCACATACATCATAAATGAACATCAACTACACCCAAAATGAACATCAAATATACCATAGAACGATCATCGACTACACCATAAATGAGCACAACTTATCCCTGAATGAACATCAACTATACCATAAACAAACATCAAATATACATAAATGAACATCAACATGCCATGAGATGAACGATTTTTTTGTGTTTGTCCTCACCTTTACCAAACCCCCATGTATTCAGTATATATTACATGAATCACAACAAAATATGCATAATCCATAATTATATGTCTACCAAAAAACCCTAATTGCACATACCAACCCCAAATATCCAACAATGAACATCAACAATACACTACATGAACAACAGACCCGACATGAACAACAAAAGCCCAAAAAATGGTGATTTCAACTCATAACGACAAGGACTTACATCTCTGTTCTTGCCTTTTTCAACCTCCGGTTTATTCACTCCTTTTGAAGCCATTAACAATTGTACAATTCGCCTCCTACACTGACAAAAACATACTCACATGTAAGAATGAACATCAAAACCTCACCGGATACCCCAATTTCAAATAAAAACTTCAACCAATTATTCTGGAACTCGCACACCCCTCCCATTGCAATTCTAGAATTTCATTTTAGGGTTTGCTTCAAACCTTCAATTCTGGAATTTCAAATATGACACCTTCAACAACTCAAATTCCAACCAAAACACCTTCAACAACTCAAATTCTAACCAAAACTTCACTCAATCTATCCTGAATCAAATACACATACCAAATTAAACTCTCATTCCCCCCCAATTTTCAAACAGAACAAAAAAACAAAATTGCAAATCCATACCTTTTCAACAGTGGAAAATCGCCTAGGGTTTTTGTGGGTTTGAAGTTGATGTTCAACAAATCAATTCCACCCTAACTTCAATCTACCTCCTGCCTTTTGATTATGAGGTTGAATTTTCAAAAAGCAAATGATGGTGATTTTTTTGGGAAGTAAAACTCATAATGGCTGAAGTTGGCTGAAGTAAAACACTACTACTGTCTCGCTCCTCTCTCTTTCCAATCTCACGTGATACCTTCCCTTTTTTTAAGAAAATAAATAAATCCAGCCAATCATATTTAAGAATATCTTCTACAAATGAAAATAAAACATCACATATATATCAACCCTTGATCTTGGAACCAATGGCTGAGATTGACCATGCTTTCATGCTCGTCAATTACCCCTTCTCATTATATATATATATATATATATATATATATATATATATATATATATATATATATATATATATATATAAAGGAATAGACAAGAAATCAATTATAACATGTTTTTCCATGACCACGTAAACAGTTTAAGGAATAAAGTATTGTATTAATCATTCATCATAGTTTATGAAGCTAAAATGCTTCTCTAATATTTATAGGGTTAAGGAGTAGACATTTATTTTTTTAAGCAAGAAACCGTTAGTTTTCTAGTAATTACAATAATAATAGTAAATATAAGTTACAAATACTAAGTAATAAATCATAGAATTAACATACCGTGGTTATGATTATTCAAATAACCCCTCTTTATTTTATTTTTTTTAAAGAGAAAAGGTAGGAATTGCACTTTATGTCACCAATATGTCAAGCTCATCATCAATTTCCCAACCTCCACATGTGTTCATAAATTTTTAAAATGGAATAACAGTTATACTTATGATCCTAATTCTATAAAACAAAGAAAACTATTAACATGATTAGTACCACACCTATTTGGAGACACAAATTTAAAAATTAGAATAATATGGTTCTTAGTTTTTGTATTTAAAGTAACTTGTAAAGCATTTAGAATGATATATAGGACTAACTAATTAATCCAAAAAAAAACAATAGAAAAAATATTAAAGAAAACATAGAATGTGAGAGTTTAATTTTCGAGCATTTGCGTTAGACCACAACAACTTGCAAAATTTTACATGATTCAATAATTCTCCTAATAAAAAATGATATTTAGAAAGAATTTTTCCTAATAAACCAATAAGATATTATAGATAATCATACACATCTTACGTTATTTAACAATTCTTCATAATTTGAAGATGTCAACATAGTCCTTTGTACCTGCACAACATCAAAATCAAAACTAATTATAAGAAAAAAAACCTAAGAATAAATGGAGTGTATCGGGCGAGGACCCAAACCTCGAAATCAGTGTTCGCAAAGCCGTCCCGCACCCACTCCGAGAAACATGATGGAAACAACTCCAAGGTCGGGTGTGGAGAACATTTTATAGTAGACCCAGGACCTTGGATGCATATTCGGGTCATCGTTGGGTGTGGTATCCAGTTCAAGTGGGACCCTGGACCATGGGAGTGGAGCTATGGTTCCTCATGGACCTACTTCGGGTCTTTAAAAGGGTTGGAAGTCCTTCGGCAAGAATAAGCGGAAAAGGGTCAACGTGGATTTTTGGAATGGACGTGCCTTCACTCTTTGGGTCATAACTCCTTCGTTACAACTCCGATGGGTATCAAATTTTGGGAGCTTAAAGTACACACTAAGATCTTATGGGCCTAAATTGAAGCCCAGATGAAGAAGTTATGCGCGTTTGAAGTCGTGAAAATCGCCTGTATGACGCCGCACCGCGACCTCCTTCCGCCAGATCTCGATCATGCATCAGACGTCCGTCGCACCCGCGACTTCCCTACCCGGCATCGGTCGCACGCCGCTCGTTTCCAGCCGTCCGTCGCGCCCGCGACGCCACCGTGCCGCCCGAGACATCCTGCCTTGCTGCCGAGATTTTGGAGTTTTACTGTTTTACCCCCATTTTGTATAAATACCTCCCTTAGCTTGTTTTTCACAGTTTTTGTTGAATTGAATTGTGATGCTTTGGCATTTTAGGGTTCTCCCTAGTTTTCTCTCAAAAATCTTGTTTACTTTATCCAAGTAATTTGGTGGTGTTACAAGTCATTCCTTTAGTGACTATTGGTGGATTATCCTAGATAATCATGGTGGGGTGTTAGGCCTAGAGTTGTGGTTCTCCTTGCTCAAGGTCATATCCGTTCCTTTGGGTGTTCAAGCTTCTTGTCGAATCTTGAACCCATTTTTTATCAACTCAAGCTAATCATCATTCCCATTAAGCGACGGTAATGCTCAATTTGGTATCAGAGCTTTGGTTTCATTTAGCTTGAGTTTTGTTCATTGTTCTTGCTAGTGTGGTTTTCTAGTGTTGGGCTTTGTGAGTTGTATACAACTATTGGTGTTCCCCAACCCCTTTGCTATCAAAATGTGTTGGAAAACTTGTTATTGCTATTGTATTTGGTGTTGTTGACGCAATTTGGAGCTATGAGGAGAAGTTGGAAATTAGTGCACGGAAGGTGTTCGATGAAATATCTGAGTGAGAAAAACACAAAGAACCCTTAGCCAAACACTAGCCAACTACAAGAAAACCCCCAAAATCCACAAAAACATCCCTAAACACAATCCGTCCTTCACCTATGCTCTTGTTATGGCCCCTAAGCCGAGTCTTGAGAGTCGATTCACGAACATTCAAAATATTCTTGAGAACCTTAAGGTCCAAGTAAACAACATTGCCATCAACCTCTAGGATCAACCCCGAGTCGAACGAAGGAGGCCCGCACAAAGTCCTATACATCCTGCTTCCTCCTACGAGTCGAGTGACGATGATAGAGGCTCATTTCAACGCCATCGACACCGGGGAGTGGTTGATAGGCCCCCTCGTGATGAGTTCTATGATATCAAGATCAAAATTCCGGAATTCAATGGCTATACCGGCCCCGATGACTATCTTGAATGGGTCCAAATTTTGGAGAAATTTTCTGAAACTAAGGGGTATAGTGATGAAAAGGCCTTCAAGATTGCTAGATTAAAACTCACCATGGTTGCATCCCTTTGGTTTGAGAATGTCAATGCACAGAGAGCTAAAGAGGGTCGAGCAAAAATTACTTCATGGACAAGGCTAAAACGATTGATGAATCGGCGGTTCTTGCCTAACACTTACAAGCGAGAGGTTAACATGAGCCCCTTTCATCACTTGATGGGCGTGAAGAAGTTAGGCAAGCAAAGGTCAATCTCTTACCCGACGAGGGAGCTTCCATTGAACCTTGTGAGACTACTGAAGCTTTTGTTGAAGCTCCATGCCACGAGAAGGTCAAGAAAAGGGAAAGTTCAATGAACGGGGTTAATGTCCTTGTGACCAATGAAGGGGAAACTCTTGAGCTTCTTGGTGTACATGGTGAGCTTGGTGAAGTTCCATGCCAAGGGGAGGATGAGAACATCGATCTTGCCTTTCCTCTCATCCTTGTTAAAGAATCCCAACAAGAAGCTCCGATGATCATCTCATCATCGCATTTTGAGGAGCCAAGCAACAAGGAAGTTGTCACCAACACCTCTCACGGCTTGGTCATTTCTGATCTTCCCTATGAGAAGAATGAGGTAACTTCGAACTCACCTATAAAGTTCAATGAGTCTTGCTTGGATGTTGGGTGCTGCGACATAATGTCTTTGGGTGAGTCATGCATGATCTTCGAGAGACATTGGTTGTTTGATGTTGTTTGTTGGCGTGATAAGTTGTATAATGAGCACGTGATATCCTCGATCGAAAATTCTGTATGCTTGGAGTGGAATGCTAAGAATCTTGGTGTTCGTTTGGTGTCTAGTGGCAAATTTGGGTTTGATGATACCTTGATTCTAATTCAATCAATGTGTACGAGCTCTTCGTTTGTGTCGTCCATCAATGAATATTGCTTGCATGTTGGTCGTCGTGATGTGAACTATTTGAATATGCCATACATGATATTTGGGCGACATTGGTTCTTCGAGGATTTGTTGCCGAATGAGTGCTATTGGAAATTTGGTATGCAATATTTGTGGGAGTGTATGTTGAAAGAAGGTCATTTGCTTGAATGTGGTTATTTGAATCCCTTAGCCTTACATCAAATCAAACCTTGGGTGGGAAGTGAATTGAGGAACCTCCTAACGTGCGAAACACGGGATGAGTGTGCTCAAGGTGAGGACAAGCTACCTTTTGCTTTGTCTTTACTGCGTACCAAGCTTAGTGAGGTTGAGCGTTCCCTAACTCCACAAAATTTTCCTACTTCCATCCTTTGTCCTTCACCCCCAAACCTCTTCAAGAATTCATATTTATTCAAGCAGGGTGGAGTTCATAGCGAGATCATGATCGGTTTGTTGAAGGGTTCATGTAACGGATGGCCGAACTATGGAACGTGCCTTCATTTTAACTCCCAAGAGTTGAGGGCAACTCTTTTTCAAGAAGGGGAGTATGGAGCGTATCGGGCAAGGACCCAAACCTCGAAATCAGTTTTTGCAAAGCCGTCCCGCACCCACTCCGAGAAACACGATGGAAATAATTCCAAGGTTGGGTGTAGAGTACACTTTATAGTGGACCCGGGACCTTGGATGCATATTCGGGTCATCGATGGGTGTGGTATCCACTTCAAGTGGGACCCTCGACCATAGGAGTTGAGCTACGGGTCCTCATCGAGACCTACTTCAGACCTTTAAAAGGGTTCGAAGTCCTTCGGCAAGAATAAGCGGAAAAGGGTCAACGTGGGTTGTTGGAATGGATGTGCATTCACTCTTTAGGTCATAACTCCTTCGTTAAAACTCCGATGGGTCTCAAATTTTGGTATCTTAAAGTACTCACCAAGAGCTTTCCATCGATATCTTATGGGCCTAAAATGAAGCCTAGATGAAGAAGTTATGCGCGTTTGAAGTCGGCAGAAAAAAAACTACCCAGAAGGACGTCGCACCTGCGACCCATGTGGTTGCACCCGCGGCCTCCTTCTGCCAGATGTTGACCGCTACATCCAGACATCCGTCGCACCCGCGACCTTCCCCTGCTCGATTGCTGAAGCCGCACCACTCGCCCGTCCCAGCCGCCCGTCGCGCCCGCGACGCCACTGTGCCGCCCGCGACATCCTGGCTTGCTACCGAGATTTTGGAGTTTTACTGTTTTACCCCCATTTTGTATAAATACCCCCTAGCTTATTTTAAACAGGTTTTTGCTGAATTGAATTGTGATGCTTTGGCATTTTAGGCTTCTCCCTAGTTTTCTCTCAAAAATCTTGTTTACTTTATCCAAGTAATTTGGTGGTGTTACAAGTCATTCCTTTAGTGATTATTGGTGGATTATCCTAGATAATCATGGTGGGGTGTTAGGCCTAGAGTTGTGGTTCTCCTTGCTCAAGGTCATATTCGTTCCTTTGGGTGTTCAAGCTTCTTGTCGAATGTTGAACCCATTTTTTATCAACTCAAGCTAATCATCATTCCCATCACGCGACAGTAACGCTCCTGTAACCACAAAATTTCGTGTCTAGAATAAATAAAGACAAGACAAATGGAACAAATATAATTTTGTGTTTATATTCAAAGAATGGGTACAATCTCTATATTTTTGTTACAATGCAACAAAAAGAATGAACTCCTTTGATTCGATCTCCAAATGTTGGACTTGATGAGAAACAGGAACAACTTCAATCTTCACCGAGTCTTATGAATTTGATCTCTAGAGCAACGATACATTGATGTGCTTATTGTTGGAGTCTAGAGAGAATGTGCTTTCTTTTTGATCTATTTTTTTCTGCTCCTTAATGAAGGAGTATCCTCTGTACTTATAGAGAGTAATCTCTAGTGGTTGGGCCTTGGATTTGTTAGTCTTCATGGGTCATTGACCGGGCCTATAGTTAAAGTTGACTTGGTAGTCCATTTGAGTTGATAAATTTGACGGTTGACTTGAGAGTCCATTTATCGGCCCTTTGATTTGAGTCATTGACTTTGCCGGTCGTTTGGGCCCAATAAACTCAATTAATTAACTGGGCTAACCCAAATTAATTAATAAAAAAAATATTTTTATTAGTTTTGGCACATAATAATTATTTTATTTTTAGTGCCTACAAATTGCCCCCTCGAGACTAGGTCGCGTACAAAGCCAAGTATTTGAGTGCGGCGGACATCTCGACATTTTTTTTCGGCACATTGTTGTCTTGATGCACGTCTCTTGTACTTGTCTTGACAGACTGTTGACTTGACCAATCGTTTTGCCCAAATATTGAGGCCAAAGCTCGTCATGTTGGAAGTATTTATGGAGAACGTCCCAACAAAATGCTTTCGAGAATGACTTCTAGCACGAGTTCACGAGCGTAAAACTAATACATTATATTTGTGACACGATGCAACGGCAATCACGACATGAGAAGTTGAAATCTAATTCAATATTGAGGCATCTTGTGGGCTTACACATATTGTAAGGTTAAGCAATGTCACTGGACTTGTAGTGTTCACCAATTGACGGAAAAAAAAAAATCAGGTCATCACCCTCTAAAGCTTTTATGGATGACATAATCTTTGAATAATAATTTTTTTTAATGAATGGAAATTATTCCCAAGATACATCTACCAATGGATAGCCTCCTCAACCATTTGGAAACGTATGGATAAAAATCTTTTAATAACAATCATCAACATGATATGATTTTTAGCAATTTGGAAATTATTCC
The DNA here is from genome assembly GCA_029582165.1 of Portulaca oleracea. Taxonomy (NCBI): domain Eukaryota; kingdom Viridiplantae; phylum Streptophyta; class Magnoliopsida; order Caryophyllales; family Portulacaceae; genus Portulaca; species Portulaca oleracea. The sequence continues at coordinate 16,861,627 of CM055893.1, read as the reverse complement.
AAAACTCTCTTTCAATTTATATGCTAATTACCACAAGATCAATAACCTTTCCTTTCTGCTTCTTTCCGCATTCTTTTTGCAAATCCTCCCCTTGCAAGCTGAGTTATTTTGGGGATATATATATATATATATATATATATATATATATATATATATATATATTGGAAAATCGATTAGATCATTCCATTAACAAAACTAATTTACAAAACTACTCTAGGCATACCTAGAGGGGCTCACAACAAAATTGCCCAAAAAAACAAGTTCTATCAAAATGTCTGTATTCTATCTCCTCTTAGTCTACTTTGAACATCTCCAACTATAAATTCACAAATTAGAAACTCTGATTTAGCCGAGTTTTTAAAAATTCTACTGTTTCTTTCGAACCAAATGTAATATATATAAGCTGTTATGAACAAATACATTTGATTCATCCTCCTTTTTGACCAACCATTGATTGGAGCATGACTTGAAATATCCTTCCAAGAACATGGAGGCCAACCCAATTGATCCAATGATTGTTTCCAAACAAAAACTCCAAAGACACATTCTTCAAATAGATGTTGATGAGTTTCTTCCTGTTTTTCACATAAGATACATCTATTTGCCAAATGGTATCCATATTTCTTCATTCTATCCAAAGTGAATAATCTCCCAAATCCGAGATTCTTGCAATCTTTTTGCACCAAGATTGTTCAAAATGGAAGATTCAAGCACTTCGACACCTACACCTACGGAACCCAAGAAGATGTTGAAGCATTGAATAAAAGAATCACATATCTCAACTATCAACTTAAGAGATACATGCATCTACAACATAGGGTGAACCGTGGAGATAGTGAGGTTAATGAAAGTGATGAAGAAGTGCCACAAAGACGTCCCTCAAGGGAGGAACATTTCGACTTCAAAATGGAGATCCCCGAATTTGATGGTAATCTTGATCCTGAAAACTTTCTAGATTGGATGCATACTGTTGAACGTGTTTTTGATCTTAAGGAGGTCCAAGACGAAAAGAAAGTGAAATATGTGGCTCTTAAATTGCGAAAACATGCGTCCATTTGGTGGACTAACTTGCAAAAGAAGAAGAAAATACAAGGGAAGGACAAGATCAAAGCATGGATTAAAATGAAGAAGAAGTTGCAACAAAAGTTCCTACCACCAAGTTATCTCCAAGATAACTGTTACAAATTGCAACGTTTGGTCCAAGGGAGCAAAAGTGTTGAGGAGTACACAAAGGAATTCGAGCATATCCTTTGGCGTTGTGATCTCCAAGAGGATGAACCTCAAACTTTGGTACGTTTTCTAATTAAATATTTTATGTTTTGTTGTCGAATTTAATTTAATTTTGTGTTTGGTTTATGAAATTGTAGAACAAAGGCCATGTATGTGGGTTGTGAGAGCCAAAATAGAGGGAATTAGTTAAGTGTTCTGCTGTAAAGAAAAGTTTAGCAAAGGAAGACACACTTAAGTTATAGATTAGAGTATTAAACCAAGTGAAAAAGTAAGAAAAGACCTCAAGTTTGGTGGTTTTAGAGTAAATTTCGTAATCTGAATTTTCTGGAGGTAACCGGTACTCCCCCGACCAAGTACATGGTGAAAAATAGTAGCCTTTAATATTAGTTCATACTTGGTTTTGGAATTTTAGGATTTCGATATGTATAATTCAAGTTATGGCAAAATTGGTATAGGGGTCCCTTTACATACGTTTTGTTGGGCAGTGAGTTTGTGAGTAATTTCAAGGGTTAAATAGATCTTATTATCTTAAAAGTTCAAAATGAAAGTTATAGTAGGTTCCGCAAGCTTTCTGAAATGGGGTCTTATGCGTTCATTGGACGTCGGGAGAGAAAGTTATGAGCAATTCTTTTCAACCATGTAATTAAGTTCTGCCCAGAAAATATTAGTGATCATAGCATATTCTAGACACTTTTTGAAGCCTTTCTAGAGTTTATATGAGATTATGATCAACATGAGAGTTGTAGCATGCAATTCAAGCTTTCCATACACTACTCATGAGCTCTCAACCGATGCTTAGAGCTTGAGTTATAGTTTTCTGAAATACCGCTCCCGGCTATGTTTTTTTTTCCCGAGACAATTTTGCTATATTGTTAAGTCTCACCCTTTATTCATTAATTTTAGCTTGAACTCTTAAGTAGGAAGTTGTAGGACATAATTTGAGCTTTCCAAAGAGTTCTCTCGCAAGGTTTTCTAAGGCTTATAAAAAGAGTTATGTCTTTCCGAATGTCACAAAAATCCCTGAAAGCCTTCAAACTTGTTGAGTTTTATCGTACTGATTTATTTGAGGAATTCTTCCCTCCTAAGAAATCAACTTAAATCATTTCTTTATTCTTATCTCAAATATCTTTCAAAGGGTCGTTGCTACAATTTGTTCAAGTCTGCTCAAGTTCAAGTAGTTCCTTAGTCGGTTCAATCTCAAGGTACGCATATTGCCTACCCTTCAACAAACATATTTTGATGATGACGATTTATGTTATTGATTTTATGATGTCTAACTCTTTGGAAAGTTTATGATTTTCGTTCTTTTAATGATGAGATCTATTTTTATATGGTGCTAATCGCACTGAAGTATTTTCGATGTCGACGGGCATCTTTCATGTGACCTGAACAGTGTCTATGATGAAGTCTATAATAAGGTCTATATTGAGGTCTATGATGATAATGATGATGTTTATCTTTTTTCTTGGTTGTTCGAAGCTTTTTTTACTTGTTTGCGTTTTCCATTTTCAAAAGAATTTAAAAGTTGCGCGAAATAAAATGAACTAGGAAAGTTTACATTGTAGGGGTATGTGTGCTGAGTTTAGCCAACTCATTTGTGAAGTTTTCTTATTTTGTTTTAGGAAGTGCTTCCCTAAGGACTACAAGCTCCCAGGTCCGAAGATGTAATTAAGGTGTTCATTCCAGTTAAGGTGGGCGTTCGGTAACGAGAATAAGAGCCTTCCCGCTTGGATCTGGATGGTGAATCTGTCCCTTTTGGAAAATAGGACGGGTTTAAATATTTTGGTGAATGGATGTATACTTGAAGTTGTATTTTAATTTGGGTTGTTGTTTTTAATGTTAAGGAGTTGTAAGTGTAGTATGAAATTAATTAAGTTATTATATATGGTTGTGTATGGTACTGTATTGGTTGGTTTCTAAAGCCTTGTCCTTTGTTATGGGGACAACGGTAATGCCTTTGGATTAGGTTTTCCACTGCACTAATCCCTGAGTTATGAGTTGTTTAGTAGTAATCTGATAATTATGAATCTGGGAGCGTTACATTAGGAGAATGCTTTGAGTATTACTTCCAAATTGGATGGTAATAAATGAGACCCTCAATGGGGTATTTATAAACTTCCACCTCCTCACTGGACGATGGAGATTGATGTGATCCAACGGTCTCTATTGTTAATCTAGATCCTTCCATGCAAGTATCTAACATTCTATACAATTGCAGAGTACTCTAGAATATTCTAGGACATTCATGAGTAGTTTAGAGAACTTTAAGAAATTCTAAGGAATTTTAGAGAAGTATAAAGCTTTCTAGACATCTCATGAAAAATATAGGTATTCCGCATATTTCTAGAATATTTCGAAACATTCCAAATGGCTCAAGAAAATTCTGTGACACTAGGTTGGTGTTTGTTTACCCTTGTAAAAAAATGCTCACCAGTAGTCCCTCCATTTCATATTATTTGTCCATTTGTTGATTATCACAGTCTCCAAAGTGATTCTTTGATTGATAATTTGCCATACAACATCTTATTGACACATGTAATATTATACTCTTAGATTAGAATAATATTTTTCATTATGAATCTAATTGTAAAAATTTTATTTAACAAATCAATAAATTTATATTGAGAATTTATGGTCACTTTTTTTAAAATTTGACTCGACAATTTCCAAAGGGGACAAATATATGGATCGGAAACAGTAGCGTTTAATTCCATGTTTAAATTTGCATTCCCATTTGCGCCTGTCCAGTGTCCATACCAAACTTCGGCGGCCATTCAAATTCTCCGACTTGGAGAGAAATATGACGGCGACGAACGCCATAGCAGCGGCGTCAGCAGCTCGAGGAGGTCAGAGAACGGTGTTGATTACCGGAGTTACCAGAGGTCTCGGCCGTGCCCTAGCTCTCGAAGTCGCCAAGCGTGGCCACCGCCTCGTCGGTTGCGGTCGTTCTCAGGACAAACTCGATTCTCTACAAGCTGACCTTCAAAATTCCCACGACAAAAACAACGATGATAATCCTCATCTCATCCTCAATGTAGATGTGGTATGTATGTTGTATCTACGCCTCAATTGAATTGAGTATAGGTCTCAATGTGGTGATTACCCTCTAGCTAAAGCCGTATTAGGGCTCTAGTTTTGCTATGTGGCACTTGTGCTGGTCCATTACTCAGCAATTTGTGAATTTTTGTGGTTGCAGAGGTCTAACAGCAGTGTGGAGGAATTAGCAAAGGTTTTGGCTGAGAAGAAGCTCATTCCTGACATTATTGGTAATTTAATACTACTTCTCCTCTTTCTTCTTCTCAATTAGCAAAGGTTATGGTTGTCGTATTACACTGTAATACGGGAATTATTTATTTATTTCTTGTTTAAACAATCAATCAATAGGGAGCCAAGAAACCATACTAGATTGCAATAGAAGTTGGGGAAGATTAAAAGATCAAGGACCAGATTGTTAGCCAAGATAATTTTTGTCATTAACAGAAATAGCCCTATGAAATATGTTTGAGATACAAAAATTGAATCACCCTACTCACAACACTAGGAGAATTCTAACTCAACTCGTATAAAAATTATCTGTGAGAGCTAAGCAAGAAACACTAAATTAGTTGAATTACTAAATACGATTTCAAAGGGGTTTTGATTGCAAATTTGAAAGTCACTTCTCATTTGTAAAATTCTTGAGAATGAAGGCTGGGGAATAGGAATTAATAGCTAAGTTTTCTCGCCAAAATACAAGTTTCTTTAAAGCTAATTGCCTAAGCATGCACTCATATTGGGTTGGGTTGTGTTTAGAACACTAATCAATCTAGAAAAAGATAAAGATACATCAATCAGGCTCATGCTCGGTTTATTGAGTGAGCAGCATAGTTACCGGGAACACTACATATGCCCGTGACCCGCGTTCCGGGAACAAGCGTTCCGAAGTCAAAACTAGACTACATTTGTGTAAAAATTAGCGACCCACGTTCCGGGACTATTGACCCGTGAAGCGTTCTTGGTAACTATGGTGAGCAGAAAATTGGACAACTGACATGAGATTGTTTAGCTTGATCTGAATAAAATGCCTTAACTCCTAGAGGAAATGACTTCCATCATCTTCTATTAACCTACAGAGTGTTTAAGTCTGCAGATAAAAATGGGAATGGAAGGAACGACTCCCCTACGTGCTTGCCCGCACAGACCTAGGGTGACGTTTGGTGTTTCTTTAGTGGATGCTGATAACGGTATCACCCTATCTAGTAAGCACTGATTCCACACCGTTCAATGGCAATGTTGCTTGTGAGATATTCATAAACAATTTAAAGGGCGAGAACTATAAAAGGGATGGGCATAATGAGTTTTGAGACGGGAAGTACTCATTTGAGTTTTCTTTCTAACAAAGTATACTCACTTCCAAGTAAAGCCTGTCTTCCGTGGAAAATTATTTGTAGAGAAATGTTTTTCCTTGAAAGTATTTCTAAGCAATCGAAGGTGAAATTTTGCTTACAAATCTATTCGGTTTATTTCCACCATATTAGCTATTGAGGTTATGGGATTTTCATGAATGCTTTAGGCTCCTGCATCTACCTATGTGATCAGATAGCAGTACCATCCGGCAAATGTAGCTCTGACAGAAGATTCTCTGCCAGTAAATAATGCAGGGACAATTAATAAAAACAACAATTTTTGGGAAGTTTCTGCAGAAGAGTTTGATAATGTGATTGATACTAATGTGAAGGGGATTGCAAATGTATTGCGTCACTTCATTCCTCTGATGCTTGAAAGGAAGCATGGTATCATTGTCAATATGTCTTCTGGCTGGGGCAGATCTGCTGCTGCACAGGTAAAGTTGACAACAGACATCTCTGATGTTGCATTTGAATCAAGTTACGTTTAAATTATCCCTTGTCTATTATGCTTATTACAGTGCAAAAATAAAGAGCTATGTATATTTAAATTTCCATAATATAGTACCCCCTCTGTCCCAAATTAATTGATACTTTGACTAAATTTTGACCGTTAATTATTCACAAATTACAATGAGTTACAATATGAAATTACTTCCATTGTACTTTTTAGTAAAGTATCTTTCTAATGACGGTAATTTCATATTGTAACTCATTGTAATTTGTGAGTAATTAGCGGTCAAAATTTTGTCAAAGTGTCAATTAATTTGGAACGGAGGCGGTAGTAGTAGAAGCAGTATTCCAATTTACTGAGATAGTCGGTGTAAAAGAACTGTTGAAGAAATATGTGAAGATGGAATGGGTGATAGTTCTGATTTTTTTTATTAATATTTCAAAAATACTGTATATAATCACTGAGGTGAATGTCGCTGAGCACAAATTGTTATGCCCTCACATGCTCATGGATTAGCAAATACTGGGTGTAAGCTACTGGTATAAACTGGCTATGTGTAATGGCATCCTTTTACCCAAAAGGATGGAGGAAAGAGAAAAAAAAATAAAGGAAAAAAGGGGGGGAATTGAGGGAGAAGGATGCATCCTCATCCTTGGACTAATGGGGGACACGGGAGAGAGAAGAGAGAGGAAAGGGGGAGAGAGAAAGAGAGAAGGAGAAAAATGGGTCCCACAAATTTTAATTATTGTAATTTTTTTATGGTTTTTCCTTTTTTTTCCTTTCTATTAATACTATTTTATTACTTCCTACCCCACTCATCCTTCACATCATCCTCCAATTCCAAGGACACCATTACCAATAGCATACTCCAACACCGATTAAAATAATACTATTTCCACTATTCATACCCCACTCATCCCTCAAATCCAAGGACACCATTACACATAGCCTTAAGAACAACAATATGTGGGAGGTTCGGTTGGGAGGGGATTAGCAAATAAAAACTGGTATAATTCAAATTAACCTTTTTCCCCTAGTTCAGGTTGAATTGTGAAATTGGAAGTTAATTTGAATCCTGAATTGTGAAGGTGGAAGGTTGATTTGGATAATGATAGTATGGGGGATTGTTGATTGTTCTGATTGTTGTCTTAACTGTGTTATATGTAGAAAGTTGGTTTATTTTCGATGTAAATGAGTTCTATATATGTGAATATGTGAGGGTTCTATTATTTTTTAACTCAGTTGACCTTACTAGTAATTTGGTCGTGGACTTTGTTTTGGAAGCAAGATAAAATGTGCATTGAAAGGAGGTTTGACATCAGGCTTCTATTTCTAGATTACTTCCTGAAATTTGCACTTTTAATAGGTTGCTCCATATTGTGCATCAAAATGGGCAGTGGAGGGTTTGACGAGATCAGTTGCAAAGGAGCTCAGTGGTGGTGTGGCAGTTATTGCTCTTAGTCCTGGAGTGGTACATACAGATATGCTCGAGTCTTGCTTCGGTGGTTCGGCTAATGTCTACCCAAGCCCTGAACAATGGTTTGAATTTCTTTGTCTTCATTTCTTAATTCTCATTTGCATTATATATGATCAAGAAGTTGATCTTAGACATTTTATTTGGCTTTCCACAGACAATGCTTGTGTTTTTGTTATTTTTGTTTACTTATGTTGGTAGGGATGGGCATAATGCTTCAGTTCTATGGTACATCTGCATACATTTCTACCACCTGATTGTATGTTTCTTTTTTCTTTTTTTCTTTTTGGAACACTCCGAGGCCCAAGCAATTGACTTTTCGCACAAATTGGTCCTTCACAATAAAAACAAAAAGTTCTGTTGGGAAGGGATTAGAGATTAAGTTCTTGTTCTTTGGACTTATGATAAATATTTTATTATCCATCAATGCTATGAGTGTTGATTAGCGCTCATCAATTAGTTTGCAGCGATTAACTTCTTCCACTTGTGTAATTGAATAATAAGCATGACGTAATTTATTAATTATTATGATGCAATTTTGGATAGAAATGTCATAATTTTTATTGTGTTTGTTGAGATTCACAATTGTGAATCCTTTATGACCACTAAAGTCAGATATTAATTATATTGGCCATTTTCATAATGTTTTCTCTGAGAAAGGTAATTTGTTTTAATTCACCTAATATCTAACTTTTTTTTATTTTTACAATCGTATTCTTTGGTCAGTTTGTATAAATAAATTTAGTTGCACAAATTAAAATTTACCCCAACGCCCACTTGCCAATATTACCCATGAGTGTTTTTGTATAAAAAAAAAAATGTGTTCTAAACCTTGTATTATTGTTGAGCTGTTTAAACCTTGTACTTCACCCTTCATTTTATCTTTTATACAAAAGGCATTACTGTATGCCTATACTCAATCAAGTTCAACCAATTTTGCAGCACCCCATGGCAAATTAGTACAATAAATTGTTTAGTTAGGCTGTGGGAATGGGGGATTGTTGTTGGTCCCCCAGGTAGAGGAGGTTGCCCCCGAGCAAGTATTTAGAATGTGGTTTGGGTTGACAGAAAAATCACCCTTAGGTGGCAATTCTGCTCTATATGTAGTTGTTGGCGGGTAAAAATGTGGCTTGATACTTCAAAAGCCATTGCAGTGTAGTTATTATGTTGTGGGTTAGGTAACATTTTGAATCCATGTCCCAGAGTGAAATTATGCACTTGATGGATCTAACTTGCTCATTTTTCCATGATGAAAGAGGAGTCAAGTTTGATGCTTTTTGACAAATTTATCTCGTGAAATTTTTTTTTATTTTTTTACTTTTTGGTGAGAAAATTCATTGCTTGTTGAACCACAGGGCTCCAAGGGCTGCAACGATGATTCTGAATCTAACAGCAGCAGACAACGGTGCATCTCTCAATGTGTAAAGAAGACTTCAGTCTCATTGTGAAGAGAAATATATATATTTGCTTTCTTATACAAGAGGGACTGTACTTTTAACAGGGGGGGGGGGGTAATGGTTCATCCTAGCTATGGTATCACCCAAGCTAGGGAGCACCGGTTCCTCAATTTTCAAAGGCAATGTAGCTTGTGAGATACTCAAATGATTTGAAAGATGAGAACTTTTTCCTTGAAGAGAGAGGCATAGTGAGTTTTCTTTTCTAACAAAAAAAGAAATAATTGTAAGCCGGTTTTCTATGAAAAAGAATTTGTAGAGAAATCTTTTTCTTTGAAAGTGTATTTCTTACCTACCTGTTCTGTTTGTTTCTTCCATATTACTATTCAGGCTATGGGATTTTCCGGAATGGTCTAGGTTCCTGCATCTGCGAATGTGATCTGATACCAATGACGTCCTATTAATGTAACTCTGATAGAAAATTCTCTGCCAGTAAATAATACAGGAATGTGAACAAAAACAGCAATATCCAGGAGGTTCCTGCTGAAGAGTTTGATAATGTGATTGAACTAATGTGAAGCCTGCTGCTGCTGGTCAGGTAAAGTTGACAACAGATATCTCTGATGATGCATTTGAATCAAGTTATGTTTTAGTTATCTCTTGTTGATTATTCTTCTTGCAGCTTGCGGAACTAAACATCTATGTATAAAGTTCCATGGTAGAGTAGCTTTAGCAAGAAATGAGGTTCCAATTGACTGAGTTTTAATCGGTTTAAAAGAGATGTAGAGGAAATATGTAAAGATGGAATGGATGATAATTTTGATATTTATTTATTAGTAATCCAAAAATTGATGATATATTATAGATATAGAGACACTGAGGCAAATGTCACTCATTTTCAATAGGGGTGGGCAGAAATTGTCATGCACTCGCACACTCGTGGATTAGCAAATACTGAATTTAAGGTGGTGGTATTACCAGAGAAATTTTGGAAAAGATCTTTAAGATATAATGGGTTATTCTTTAAGTAGAAAGTTTAAGCTTAGAGAATTAGTTTTGATAAAGCTGCAGAGATATGTTTGAAAATAGGACAACAGGTGAAATCTTAATCTGTCGATAAAACAGGATCATGTCTGATCAAGAAGATGATCACAAATTGATTTGATCATCTGAGAATTAGCATGCAATGGAGTTATAGGAGAAAGGGAGCAGAGAGCAGAAAGATAGAGAGAGAAAGCCCTTTTATCTTGATTTGTTTGTGATATCCCAAAAACAAAGCAATACAGAGTATATATACAAAATGAGAGGACCGCCCAGCACAAGGGACAGACTGGCACCTCTTCTAACAACCCAAAAAACAACCAAAAATATCTACTAATATCTATAACCGTCTTAACACTCCCCCTCAATTTGTGGGTTGGAACAAATTGACAACCCCCAACTTGGGTAAGAGATGTTGATACTGAGAGGTAGTAACAACTTTAGTGAAGAAGTCAGCAACTTGATCACGAGAGGGCACATACATGGGTTGTATCTGTCTTGCTTCAAGTTTGTCACGAACATAGTGACAATCGATCTCGATTTGCTTGGTACGCTCATGAAAAACGGGATTAGCAGCAATGTGAAGAGCCGCTTGATTATCACAGAGCAAAGTAACAGGTTCAAGATTGTCCACTTGAAGATCTTTAAGCAAACTCAGCAACCAAGTGATCTCACAGCAAGTGACGGCCATGGCACGATATTCAGCTTCACATGAAGAACGAGCAGTGACGGCTTGCTTCTTTGTTTTCCAAGAAATAGGTGATTGACCAAGCAAGATACAGTAACCTGTGGTAGATTTACGGCCCATAGAAAAACTAGCCCAATCAGAGTCACAGTAGGCAACGAGATTAGGTCGAGACGAATTGGAAAGACAAATCCCCTGACCAGGAGCAGCCTTGATATACTGCACAACTTGTAAAGCTGCTTGCCAATGCAAATCAGTAGGAGTTTGCATAAACTGACTGAGAAGTTGCACACTGAAGGTTATGTCAGGACGAGTGATGGAGAGATAGATGAGCTTCCCAATCAGTCGCCTAAATTGATTTGGATCCTCAAGTAGCGTACCAAGATCAATGCCAAGCTTGACATTCTGATCCAAAGGGAGACGAAGAGGTTTGCAATCCGTCATTTGAAGCTCTTCCAACAAATCAAGAACATACTTGCGCTGACAAAGAACAAGACCTTGGGCAGTATGGGCAACTTCCAGCCCCAAAAAATAACGCAATGTCCCCAAATCCTTCATATGAAATTTGGAGTTCAGACAATGCTTGAGATGAGCAATACCTTCAGCATCATCTCCTACCACAAGCATGTCATCAACATACACCAACACAGCACAATACTTGCCTTGAGAGCATTTAAAAAACAAAGAATAATCAGCCTTCGATTGCTTGAACCCAAAATCCAAAAGAGCAGTAGATAGCTTAGAAAACCATTGTCTCGGGGCCTGTTTAAGTCCATAAAGGGACTTAAGGAGTTTGCAAACTTTGTTGGGTTTACTCCCCGATCTGATGGAGGAAAAATCATTTGTGGGATGAACACGAGCGCTTCGTGAGAGTATCCCAAAGGTAGAGCCATATACACCTCTTCATGAAGATCCCCGTGGAGGAAGGCATTTGTAACATCCATTTGAGTAATGTTCCACCTCGCATGCGCGGCCAGCTAAACGCAGTCCTCACGCGGTAGTCATCTTTGCTACAGGAGCAAAGGTTTCTTGATAATCAACCCCATATTGTTGCTTATTTCCAAGCACAACCAATCTGGCCTTATGTCTTTCCACAGTCCCATCTGAATGATATTTGGTTTTAAATATCCACTTACTGCCAATTGCTTTCCTGCCTGGCGGTAAATCAGTAATAACCCAAGTGGCATTGTCTTCAAGAGCTTGAAGTTCCAAATTTATTGCATCACACCATTTCTGATGTTTAATCGCATCAGAGAAATAAGAAGGATCCTCTGCTGAATCAACAGCTGCAACAAAGCTTTTTAGTGACGAGTCAAGGTGATTGTAGTGAATGTAATTGGCCATAGGATATGGAGTGGCATAGGAGACAAAATCCTGTAGCCAACCTGGTGTTTTTCTGAATCGAGTGGACTGCCGCACAGGAGCAATATTATGGTGAGGGATGGCAGAAAGAACAGGCTCAGGAGGAGCAATATTAGGAGAAGATTGAGAATGAGAAACAGGTGATGTGATATCAGGAGGGGGAAGGGGACTAAAGCATAATAATATCATCAAGATAAGATGAGTCCCAAGTAGGCGAGGTGGTGGTGATAATAAAGAAGGTTGCGTATATAAGAGGACATGTTGTTATGTTGAAAAGGAAACACAGACTCAAAGAAATGTAACATCACGAGATACAAACATTTGCTTAGTGAGCATGTTAAGCGACTTATAGCCTTTACGTGTATCGCGATACCCGTGAAAACACAAGGAACACCCCGAGCATCGAACTTATCATGAGATCTTTGAGGGTTGGAAGCAAAGGCCAAACAACCAAAAACCCGCAAGTGATTGTAAGAGGGGGATGTCCCAAAAAGTACTTCATAGGGAGTCTTGTTGTGAAGAACAGGCGTAGGTAGCCTATTAATGATGTGTGTGGCAAGAACACACTACCCCAATACGTGAGGCAGAGCACGCTTGAAATCGTAATGCTCGACTGATTTCAAGCAAGTGTCGATGCTTGCGCTCAACAAGACCATTTTGTTGAGGACGATCAACACACGTGGTTTGATGAACAATACCATGATGCACAAAAAATTGTTTGCATGAATCAGAGTCAAATTCAAGAGCATTGTCAGATCTAATGATCTTGATCTTCTTATGAAAATGTGTAAGGACAAATCGCACATAAGCTTCAATAACAGAGAGAGATTGAGACTTATGTTCAAGCAAATAAGTCCATGTACACCGACTACAATCTTCTACAATAGTCAAGAAAAATCTGTATTTCCCTTTGGTAGGTACTTTATAGGGTCCCCAGATATCAATATGGACAATTTCAAAGAGTGTCTGACTCTTTGATTCTCGAACAGGAAAAGGTAATTTTGTGTGTTTTGCCATAGGGCAGGTAATGCAAACCTGACTTTTATTTGACTCCAACATGGACAAGTGAGGTACATACTTCAACTTAGAGAAAGGAGCATGATCAAGTCTGTGATGCCAAAGAGCATAGTCCACGTTGTTCACTGCAGAGCTGAGCGGAGCGGAGTGTTCGTCAACAACCGAGTTAGCAGCAATATCATTCACTTCGTCAGTGAAGTAGTACAACCCTCCTCGCTCCTTACTCAGCGCCTTGTATACAAGTCACGAATAACACAATACTCGAGGGTAGAAAGTTACCATGCAATTATTATCCTTCGCCGCTTTGATCTGGACATCGGTTTGAACTTGAAAGATGGGGCGATAAGAGTATTTCTCAAGTTCAAACCATTTTGGAGCACAATGTCCGCCTTAGAAGTGATAGGTGCTTTGGCACCATTAGGCGATTTATCCGAGCAAGGTGTCTAGACTTAGATGCAACACTAGATGAAGGAAGTTTGGGAGTAATATGATCGATGGCGCCAGATCCATGATCCAATCATTTGTATGAATTGAAGAACAAGAGCGAAAATAGTACTGCAAAGCATTATCCAACTCCTCATCGATCATAACGAAAATGATCGGATGCCTTCTCTTGTTGAGGAATGAGCTTCAACAATTGTTCAACTGATATTGAGTCAATCCATAAGAATTTGAGGCTTGGTTGGATCTGCTTGGTGCTCGATGGGTTGAATAATGGTAGCGGCGGTATCACATTTCCGGGCTCATTTCCTTCCTAGCCTCTAACATTTTGAAATTCTTATTGCCTTTCTTACGAGGAAACTTCTTACTCTTGGGATGCCCTAGGATATCCAATGACTTGCCAACATCGTTCCTTAGGATGGCCTCTATTTCCACACACACCGCACTTTTCATCAACATTTCATCAGACAAAGTCGATACTTCAGACTCATCGATTTAGTTGTACTCAACACTTCTCTTTGCATCTCCTCTCATGAATCATAGCACGCCGTGTGTCTACTTGGCAAAGGAGTCATAATTAGTATATGACTACGAAGTGTTTGATATTTGTCATCAAAGCCATTAAGAAATCAAAACAACTTCAATTCCTCTTCGCTTCATCATAGCATTTACGAAAGCGATAATATCGTCACCAGAGTGGTAAGTCGAGGCAATTCATTCATTGCATCTAATTCCTCCCAAAGACCTTGCAACAGAGTGTAATACTCTCGATTGCAAGTCTCCTTGTTTAATTTCATACACATCACGATTCAACTTATATTTCCTTGATCCTTGATCGAGAGAATCGTTTTTCAAGATATCTCCACACATCACAAGTGATTGAATGTACAAAATGGATTTTCCTATTTGATTAGAAACATTGAAGATGATCCAAGAAATTACGGCATTGCACGCTTCCCACGCATGCCTTGATTTCATCATCGGATGGCTTTGAAAAAGTCCCAAGCACGAACACCAGCTTATGCTTTGTCGATAAGACAATCTCCATTGCTCGCCTCCAAGTTCTGTAGTTCTTAGCGCCAATCAATTTCTCTCCAGCATTGAGAGAACTTGGACCATAAGAAGGATGAATGAACAAAGGATTCTGAAGTTCCGCGTAATTGAGGCGTCCCCGATCACCAGACATGATGAAATTAGGGATTTAGAACTTAAAAAAAACTTGATCAGATCTCTATCAAGGCTCTGATACCATGTCGATAAAACAGGATCATGCCTGATCAAGAAGATGATCACAAATTGATTTGATCATCTGAGAATTAGCATGCAATGGAGTTAGAGGAGAAAGGGAGCAGAGAGCAGAAAGATAGAGAGAGAAAGCCATTTTCTCTTGATTTGTTTGTGATATCCCAAAAACAAAGCAATACAGAGTATATATACAGAATGAGAGGACCGCCCAACACAAGGGACAGACTGGCACCTCTTCTAACAACCCAAAAAACAACCAAAAATATCTACTAATATCTATAACCGTCTTAACATAATCTAAGGCTGTGTTAGGTTTTGAATTCTGACTGCAAATCAGGTTGTGGAGAGTTAATTTGTAAAATTGTTGTCCTGAGAAATGTGTAATGATGAATATGTGGATTTGCATGTGTTGTTTTGAGAGCACTACTTTTTGCTCATAAGCAAGGTTTAACTATTGCCAATCAGTTTAAAACATTTTTGGAGAATTACAGGTACACACTTCTGTGCCTTTCACTCAAGCATGGTATAAATCGGCGAAGATGACATGGTACTAAAAGGTAAAAGACCTTTTGAAGGAGATGAGAGCCTTCCTCCTCGAAAGCGTAAATACAGCTGTTTTTGAAACTTCAAATAAGGGCGAAGTACATTTTAATCTCTGGAGATGGGCTTGCGACAAACTATTCTCCACAGGGACTAGGAAGAGCTATAGTTTGAGGTCCCGTCGGTTCCCTGGGACTCTCAATAGATGGAATGTGAGCGGACATTTTTACGTGAAAAACCTTGTTTACAGTCTCAACATCAAATATATTAGATCAAGTCTATCATCTGGACTTTCAATTAGCTAATTCAGTCAGAATAGACAACTATTGCCGACGAGGCCTTGGAAGAGCTATAGTTTCACATCATATCAGTTCGTTCCCTGGGACTCTCAATAGATGGAATGTGAGAGGCTAACTATACGCGAAAAGCCCACTTATAATCTATGTTGTCAGAACCGGACCGGTCATCGAACCGGTTGACCCAGTGGGTTAATGGTTCAACTGGTCGGACCGGTTCGACCGCGTTGAGCCGATTGACCCGGGTCACCGGTTGAACCGTTCAAAACCGGCATGAACCGGTCACGAATTAAAAAAATTTTCATGTACTTTAAAATATTTCAACCCCAAAATTGTGAAAGAAACCCTTAATGTTAATGCTTCACCAATCCAACCCAACACAAGATTCCAATATAGTCCAGTTTTCACTCCATACATCAATAAACAGCACAAGAACATCTTAATTCAAACCACAACCTCGATAAACAAGATGGATCAAAATCTGAATAATTTTACATCATTAATTAGTGAATCCTAAACGAAACAACAACCCACTATACATCAACCCCCTAATACAATAATACATAGCCAGTTCACTTTCCCAATATGACATCTTTTGTCAAAAGGAAAACAAAAACAAAAAGCTGGTATGCTTAGCTACTGTAACTGCGTAAGTTTGAAATCAACAAAAGGAAACAACAAACTCACAAAAATGGAAGAAGCAAGAAAGGGAGGAGTTGAGTGCTGAGACAGTGGCCGGCTCACTGTTGGTTGCGACGTCGCGTCCGACTGAGCTGAGTGCAGAGAAGAAGGGAGGAGGCGAAGGAGGTGGGTGGACTGCCTGAGCAGAGCAGAGTAGAGGGAGATCTGAGAATGAGAGTGTGAGACTGTGAGTGTGAGAGCAGAGCAGCAGCGAAGTTGAACAGGGAGGAGGGAGCAGCGAGGACCGAGGAGGGAGGAGCGTAGCAGCGACCAGCGAGGACTGAGGAGGGAGCAGCCAGGAGGGAGGATCTGAGGCGAGTAAACAGAGAGAGAGAGAGAATGAGTATGAGGCGAGCTAGTGACTAGGGTTTTTGACTGAAATTTCAAAATTTTCATTTTTTTAAATAAAAAACCGATCTGACCGCGGTCAACCCGGTTCAACCTGGTTCGAACGGTTCAACCCGGCTCGGCGTTTTTTGGGCGGTCAGACCTGTTGAACGAGCTGATCACAAAACCGAACCGGACAATTGCCCGGTTCCCGGTCGAACCGGCTAGTTCGGTTTTTACAACATAGCTTATAACCATGTCGTCAAATGCATTAGATCCAGTTTGTTATCTGTACGTCTAATTGGCTAATTCAGCCCGAATAAACAACTATTCTTGATAGGGACTCAGAAGAGTTGTAGTTTCACATCCTATCAGTTCGTTCCCTAAGACTCTCAATACATGGAATGTGAGATGCTGATGATACGCGAAAACCCCCGCTAACAGCCATGTCATCAAACACAATTGTCCAATCTATCATCTGGATGTTCAATCAGCTATTTAGTTTGAATAGACCAAGGCTAGGTGAAGGATGCATATCCCTCCTGCCAAGCCCATCATATTGGGACCATACAATCTTGAAGTTGTCCAAGAGACAACAGAACAAGTGATATTATGATGTTGCCCATGGGCAAGATTACTCCATATTTACCCTTCAAGAAACACATTTCAATGATACGGTTAACCTCTCGTACCCCCTCATGGGACACGGTTTCAATGGTATGTTCAACCTCATATAGCCCAAAAAGTCAAGTTACACTAGGTCTAGGTCCCAACCTCCTGGTAATGAAGGTGGTGGCCAAGCATTATTTGCAACCAAAAGTTGTCATTTAAAACGTAAATACTATTTCCCTCAAGAGATAGCTTATAGACCTTCCTCATAGTAACATGAGCATTGGAGGGGCGATCCTCAAGACACCGCCTCAAGGTTTTCCTTCTTCTGCAGGTCGAGAGTCGACCAAAGAAGCACAATCGAGGAATGTAATCCAAATGCCTCTGATTCATCAAGGATTTGATGGGAATCAGCCTTCACCAACTCATATGGTGCAAGCATGCTTGGAGGTCATTCAGGAGTACAAGAAGGGCAAGGGCGTAAAGGGAGGTCATTCATCCTATATGACTCCTTCACTATCTCAACATTGAGACCCTTTTGATGGGAAACAGTTCAAGCATGTTCAAGGTGATGTATCCCAGCTAGAGGACCTCTGCTCAGCAGGCTGAGGAACATCAAACAAAACAGAGGACACGCATTTGAACCAGAACAGCAGGGTAAATGAGGTTCAAGCAGCAGCAGCAAATAGATGAATCCCAACTAGAATTGAATGAATTTCGATAGCTAGAACATTAAGGAGGTTTATCTGCTCGAATCCAGCAACAACACAACCCAGAATGCTCAATCGACACCAAGGAACAAAAACAAAGGAAAAATGAAGGATAGAAACAAGTGATTACCGATCAATACAGTCACACCATGACCGATTCTCACAAGGGCAACCTTAATCCAATCCTTAGTTACAGACACACCTTCTAAGGATCAAATCAAGTCCTACCTATTCACCACTTGATTGCCAAATCAAGATACTGAGGTAGAATTTGAGAGTTGTTAGATACTCACAAACAAAGCAAGCTCAAGGCTCATCTATTTCATCAATTCATTTGTTCCGAAGGACATTCTGAGGGTATTTAAAACCAGTGAACTCTAGTTAAGAGTTTCTTGAGCAAAAAGAAAACATTCTAATTATGCTTAATTAAACTAATTACATCAGAATAAGATAATATGTAACTAACTTATGAAGCTTCTAGAACAATAATAATGAGAACCAATAAAAGCGTCACACATGGCATCTTCATGAAGCTTCTAGAAGAATTAGAAGGCTCTAGAAACATCACACATGGCGCTTTCTTATTGTAGCATCATTCCTCACGTGGGCAAGGCTAGATATTCTCCTGACAAGTTGTAAGGACCTCAACAACTCGAAAGTGACGTCTTCATAAAGGACCTCAATGGAAAACACCTCACTGAATTGGAAAGACCTCAACAACTCAGGAAGTGAAGTAAAAAATGTGCAAATAGTCTTCCTCCAGTGGGGAACGTCCTTGGACGTCCAAATTCTCAACAGACTCAAGATGGAGGTCCTCATGCGTATATTCTGATTGCATAGAAGGCTAATGATCTCCAACTGGATCAACCATTGGCATTTAGGAAAGCTCAATAATAAACGTCCTTGACATCCAAAGAGAAGAGAATCATAAACCAAGTTGAAAAGAACACCAGCTCCAGATAAACGTCCTCAACGCATGCCCAGATTGAAATAGCTCTATGGAACCTAAATGACCTTCGGACCATGTAAGCTTGCACATTATGAACGAATCTTGGACAATCATGGAGGGCACAATAAGATGAGGTCTCAGATCTGAGGCATTGAGACTGTAAAGATGGCCTCGCATATGGTGAATGACCTTTGGTATCATCAAGGTCCATATAGGATTCACGAATGACCTTTATGCAAGTTGGCACCAAATGAGGTTGCGAGGGCTGATTTCCATCATTCCCCCTAAGTTGAGACAAGTTTGACCTCAAACTTGGAAGGTCCTTTACCCCAGAATGGTATGGCTTCAAATCAACTACGTGGACACTTCCACCAAGGTTACCCAAGAAATCCAATTTATAAGCATTGTCTCCCACCTTCTCAAGGACCTCAAAGGGACCTTCAGCTCTTGGATTCAACTTCCCTTTCCTCTTGGATCGAAATCTATCCTTCTTTAGGTCGATCCAAACAAGTTCACCCGGTAGGAAGCTCATCTTCTTCTTTCTTTTGTGAGCAAAATCATGAAACTTAGCTACCTTCTTCCTTACATTTTTAAATTCATATTCAGGAGGCAAACCAGGGGGTTTTTCTTTCGGAAACACATAAGGATAGTGTACCAA
Organism: Portulaca oleracea; assembly: GCA_029582165.1. NCBI lineage: Eukaryota > Viridiplantae > Streptophyta > Magnoliopsida > Caryophyllales > Portulacaceae > Portulaca > Portulaca oleracea. The sequence continues at coordinate 16,842,129 of CM055893.1, read as the reverse complement.
AGGAGGGGTAAGGAGGGGTGGCTATTTGAGAAGTTTGGGTTTGTGTTTTGGTTTAGGAGAATAAGGTCCTCAACCCTGTCAAGGATCTTTAGAAACCATAGGTTCAAGGATTGAAACCTACGTTCGTGGGTTTTGAGGGTTGGCTCTTTTGTGGAGGGTAGTAATGTGGAGATAAAGGGGTATGGAAAGTAGGTTTCGAGACTCCCCTTCTTAAATAGGAAGTTATTTGATATGAGGGGTTTTTGTGGGGCTTTTGGGGCTGTTTTGTGGGATAAGGACAGTGGAGGTTTCAGCGGTGGGTTGATGGTAGGATTAATGACAAACCAAGGTTGGTAAGGAATGTGCAAATCAGTGCTTGGTTGTCTCAAGGACCTTGGGGCAGAACAACTGACAATTTGAGCAAAAGGATATGCAACATAGATGTTTCTCTTGCTAAGCATGGTGATGGTATGACATGACAATGTGCCTCCTAGCACAACTTCCACAGTAAACATCCAAGGCATACTTCCCAATATAGAGCATATTATCAAGGCCTTAACAACATTCCACACTAATCCACAACAAGCATCATCAAAGCTCACAAAATCAAGATAATACGACTCCACTTCTTTTCCACTATCTTGACTCATCCAAAGTTGTATAGTCATGATACCCTTCTCAACACAACACCAAAGCACATGAGATTTCACAAAACATGCATTCATGAAACTCCAAAATATTCGCAAGTATGCTTCATTCATGCCCAACAAAATAATGTAGTAAAGAAATTCTTGAGAACCCATACCTTGACCAAAATATTGGACACCAATTGACTTGAAAAGGATCAAGGCCGGAAAGTCAACATTATCAATAAAAACAATGATCTCCTCCATCGGGCTTGATGGGGGCTTGATACTCCATTCCTCATATTTTGATCTCCTTCGTTTCCACCTCTTCCGTTTTGGTCTTCTTGACACCTCCAAGTTCACCTATAGAAATGACCATGGTTGGAAATTAACCAACTCAACATTGAAGCCACTGGAAGCTTCATTCTCCATTCTCATCCTTGTAGCACCTAAAGATGGCATGATGTTCATAATCACGGGCTGAGGTTCTGATTCTGACAATGTCATTGGCTGACAGAACCCTAAGGTCGTCGTGTCGAGGCGAGCAGTCCTCAACCTCCTTATCATAGTCGGGATCCTCCAAAAGTTCATTTACACACTCTTCTTCATCAAGATCCTCTACTTCCTCATCATATCTAGGAGCAAGGTCTAGATTGACTTCTTCTTTCTCCTCTAACTCCTTATAATCTTCTTCATCTTCATACACATCAAAAATAGGAGGGTGATTAAAATCGACCTCGTGTTCATCCTCGTGTTCATGCTCAACAGAGAAAAGGGCCTCAACAACTTCTGACGTATCATGAATATCTGGTTCATCTTGAATTTGATGTTCATCCTCTTGAACCAAAGGTGGTTCACGTGGTTTCCTGGAATTGTAAATAAATTCACACCAATCCATCTCCAATTGTAGCACCTTGAGGTCAAGGAGTTCAAACTCACGTTTCAATCTCCTTAATCTCCTTTTCTCCTTCAAAATCTGTTCACTCTCTCGAGATGAAGGCTTGTTGAAAGTCATGGTTGCTGATTTTTTTTTTTTTGTGGCTGTGTGTTTGGGAAGATTTGGGATGTGTTTAGGCTCAAAGAAATCAGAAACGAATCACCAAAATGGTAGCTAGCTCTGATACCAAATTTATGATGTATCCCAGCCAGAGGACCTCTGCTCAGCAGGCTGAGGAACATCAAACAAAACAGAGGACACGCATTTGAACCAGAACAGCAGGGTAAATGAGGTTCAAGCAGCAGCAAATAGATGAATCCCAACTAGAATCGAATGAATTTCGATTTAGCTAGAACATTAAGGAGGTTTATCTGCTCGAATCCAGCAACAACACAACCCAGAATGCTCAATCGACACCAAGGAACAAAAACAAAGGAAAAATGAAGGATAGAAACAAGTGATTACCGATCAATACAGTCACACCATGACCGATTCTCACAAGGGCAACCTTAATCCAATCCTTAGTTACAGACACACCTTCTAAGGATCAAATCAAGTCCTACCTATTCACCACTTGATTGCCAAATCAAGATACTGAGGTAGAATTTGAGAGTTGTTAGATACTCACAAACAAAGCAAGCTCAAGGCTCATCTATTTCATCAATTCACTTTGTTCGAAGGACATTCTGGAGGGTATTTAAAACCCAGCTGAACTCTAGTTAAGAGTTTCTTGAGCAAAAAGAAAACATTCTAATTATGCTTAATTAAACTAATTACATCAGAATAAGATAATATGTAACTAACTTATGAAGCTTCTAGAACAATAATAATGAGAACCAATAAAAGCGTCACACATGGCATCTTCATGAAGCTTCTAGAAGAATTGGAAGGCTCTAGAAACATCACACATGGCGCTTTCTTATTGTAGCATCATTCCTCACGTGGGCAAGGCTAGATATTCTCCTGACAAGTTGTAAGGACCTCAACAACTCGAAAGTGACGTCTTCATAAAGGACCTCAATGGCAAACACCTCACTGAATTGGAAAGACCTCAACAACTCGAAAGTGACGTCTTCATAAAGGACCTCAATGGCAAACACCTCACTGAATTGGAAAGACCTCAACAACTCAGGAAGTGAAGTAAAGAATGTGCAAATAGTCTTCCTCCAGTGGGGAACGTCCTTGGACGTCCAAATTCTCAACAGACTCAAGATGGAGGTCCTCATGCGTATATTCTGATTGCATAGAAGGCTAATGATCTCCAACTGGATCAACCATTGGCATTTAGGAAAGCTCAATAATAAACGTCCTTGACATCCAAAGAGAAGAGAATCATAAACCAAGTTGAAAAGAACACCAGCTCGAGATAAACGTCCTCAACCCATGCCCAGATTGAAATAGCTCTATGGAACCTAAATGACCTTCGGACCATGTAAGCTGGCACATTATGAACGACTCTTGGACAATCATGGAGGGCACAATAAGATGAGGTCTCAGATCTGAGGCATTGAGACTGTAAAGATGGCCTCGCATATGGTGAATGACCTTTGTTATCATCAAGGTCCATATAGGATTCACGAATGACCTTTATGCAAGTTGGCACCAAATGAGGTTGCGAGGGCTGATTTCCATCACAGGGCATCCAAGGTTGTTACTTAGCCGTGGGAGAAAATCAAGAAAGGAGTTGGTCATTTGGCAGGTCAAGGTCATTTATCCTATGGGACAACTTCGGTATTTGTTTCAAATTCTCAAGATTGGGGCTTCTCCTCTAATTTATCCCTGGGAATCTTTTGAAGTATGTTGTTCAAGCTTTTCATAATGCCCATGATTGCATGGTCTGAATGTCATTTGGGTTCTACACAGCAGTTTGTTTCTGAACGCGCGATAAGGACCTTTAACCGGGGTCTGTTTGATATTTTGGTGTTCTTTCACGGGTATTTTGGTTTTTTCACATGGGGTCCGGTTTTCTAATACTATTCGAGGTCTAAGGAGGGTTCCAGCTGACTTTGAAACAAAACCACTTGTGTTTCTTCATTTGTCTTGCATGGATTGGGATCCAAGTGAAGGACCTTGCACCAATGGGGAAGTGCCACATGGGTTGTTCCTATTGGTCCTTCTTGCCACCCATTTGGACGAGTACTTCATGGTGAAGATATGTATTAGCTTAATCAGTTGTAATTAGTTTAATTAAGTGAGATTAGGAGGTTTCTTCGTCGTTAGGAAACCTCACTCTAGATGGTTTAGCTACTAGTGTGCTTGCTTGCTAGCTTCCTTTAGTCTTCCAGCCGTGTATTATAAATAGCTTGTAATAGCATTCGGCAAACATATTAGACTTTGATGAAATAGAAAGCTTTGAGCTTCTTTGTTTGTGAGTATCTAAAACTCTCATTTTCTACTCCAGTATCTAGATTTGGCAATCTAGTGGTGTTGTGTAGAATTTGATTTGATCTCTTTGGAAGGTGATTAATTTCTGTAACCAACGAGGTCATTCAAGCTTGCCCGAGTATCGATTCTCTTGAAGGTGATTAAGTTCTGTAACAAGTGAAATCATACTTGACTCTATCTTTCCTTTCATTTGTTTTTCGCTCCTTGATGCTTATTGCATCCTATTGTTGTTGTTACTTGCTGTCTCGAGGTGATTCTGCCCTTGTGATGTTATGAGCTTGCTAGAATCTGTGCATTGGTGAGCTTATATTCATCATTTCACATCATTTTCCATTCGTATCTATTGATTTCATCCTTTGGCCTTGAGTATTCGAATCCACGTAAGGTCCTTGAGCTAGTTCTTGAATCCTTCGTGTGTCTCTTATGGTTATATCGGGTGAATGAATCTAAGTTCTTGCTGTCGTTCCTAAGCTAAATACATCCCTTGCTGCTGTTTTCCCTCCTTTGTTGGGTTATTTGAGTCATTCGTGAGGTCCTTGGGTTCCTATGATGTTTCCTAGCCTGCTGAGCTAAAGGTCCTTGGGTCAGGGATACATCATAATTGGTATCAGAGCTTGACTACTCTCCTGGTGGTTAAGCTTCTATTTAGCCCAAACACAATCCTTTTTATTCCCTCCACAAAAGAACCTTAGCCATGTTGTCTAGAAAACCTTCATCTCAAAAGAGTGATCATGTTTTAATGGAGAAAAAGAGATTAAAGAGATTGAAACGTGAGCATGATCTCCTTGATCTCAAGGTGCTACTGTTGGAAATGGCGTGCTATGAGTTTCTCCAAGATTCAAAGAAGGCACGTGAACCACCTTTGGTTTACAAGGAGGAACATCAAGTTGAGGAGGATGTAGAGATTAACTTTGATCTCCCTCCAGAATTTGTTGACGTTGAAGAAGTTGATGAGGCCCTTTTTTATTCTTTTGAGGTTCAATCTCAAGAGGATGAGCAAGAGGTCGATTTTGATCTCCCTCCTAGATTTGATGAAAGTGAAGATGCTAAAGAGATCTTAGAGGCTCAAAGAGGTGAAGATTACACTGCCAAACTTCCTTTCAAGCTTGCTGATCCGGAGGTTGAGGACTGTCTGTCCATGACACAGTCAAGGACCTTGGGATTCTGTCAGCTAACGACATTGACAAAATTTGAGCCCCAGTTCGTGATTATGAGCATCATGACGTCTTTAGGTTCCACAAGGATGAAGATGGAGAATGAAGCTTCCAGTGGCTTCAACGTTGAGTTGGTTAATCTCCAACCAAGGTCACTTCTATGGGTGAACTTGGAGGTGACAAGAAGACCAAAGCGGAAGAGGTGGAAGCGAAGGAGGTTAAAGTATGAGGAACGGAGTATCAATTCCCCTACAAGCTCAATGGAGGATCTCATTGTCTTTATTGGTATGGTTAATTTTCCAGCCTTGATCCTTTTCAAATTTATTGGTGTCCAATATTTTGGTCAAGGTATGGGATCTCAAGAATGTCCTTGTTGCATTATTTTGTTGAGCATGAATGAAATGTACTTGGGAATATTTTGGTCTGTTGGAAGTTTCATGAATGCATGTTTTGTGAAATTTCATGTGCCTTGGTGTTGTGTTGAGGAGGTTATTGTGATTATACAACTTTGGATGAGTCAAGATCGTGAAATAGAAGTGAAGCCATATTATCTTGATTTTGTGAGCTTTGATGATGTTTGTTGTGGTTTAGTTTGGAGTGTTGTTAAGTCCGTGATCATGTGCTCTATGTTGGAGAATATGCCTTGGTTGTTTATTGAGGGAGTTGTGCTAGGAAACACATTGTTGTGTAATGCCCTCACCATGCTTGGCAAGAGAAGCACTTGTGTCGAATACCCTTTTGCTCTGATTGTTAACCGTTCTGCCTCGAGGTCCTTGAGGCGATCAGTACCGATTGCACCTCTTACCAACCTTGGTTCATCACTAATCCTACCATCACCCGACCTCTTAAATCCCCAATGTCCTTAGCCCACAAAAGAGCCTTTATAGCCCCACAAAAACCCCTCGTATCAAATAACTTCCTTTTCAACAAGGGGAGTTCCCAAACCTACTTTCCATACCCATTTCTTTCCACATTATCATCCTCCATAAAAGATCCAACCCTCATAACCCACGAACCTAGGTTTCCATCCTTGAACCTATGGTTTCTGAAAATCCTTGAAAGGGTTGAGGACCTTATTCTGACCCATGATTCGTTGGTCCTCACAAGGATAGGTGAAGTTTTTCATGATCTACCGCCAAGCCTTACCCTACAAAGGACCATCCAAAAACCTTTTGACCCTGGTATCATCTTTCCCATACAACCAAGCTACTCAAAGAACCCCAATGAGCCCTTCAAAATCCTAAAGTTGATGGTTGTGTTTTCTGTTGAATGGATGGATAACTCATCGGTGTAATTTTTGGGACATCTTGCTAGTGCCATGGTTGATGGTGAGGCAAAGGCATATGGCAGAAAAGGTGATTTTACCAAGTTGTTCCTAAGGCTAGAGGACTCATTTGAGGTCCTTGGGATGATCAGTGTTCGTTGGTTAACGAATGAAACCTTGGTGAAATGTTTTGAACTACTTCATGTTCTCAATGTCTTAATGCGGCTCGAGAGCCGAATGTATTGTTCTTGTTTTGGGCAGATTGAAGTTGACCCTTATGAAGGCGGTTAGACATCAATGTCCTTGAGGACACACTGTTCTGAAGAGGAAAACCAACCAAGTTTGAGGACAAACTTTTCTCAACTTGGGGGGTATGATGGGAATCAGCCTTCACCAACTCATATGGTGCAAGCATGCTTAGAGGTCATTCAGGAGTACAAGAAGGGCAAGGGCGTAAAGGGAGGTCATTCATCCTATATGACTCCTTCACTATCTCAACATTGAGACCCTTGATGGGAAACAGTTCAAGCATGTTCAGGGCATCCAAGGTTGTTACTTAGCCGTGGGAGAAAATCAAGAAAGGAGTTGGTCATTTGGCAGGTCAAGGTCATTTATCCTATGGGACAACTTCGGTATTTGTTTCAAATTCTCAAGATTGGGGCTTCTCCTCCAATTTATCCCTAGGAATCTTTTGAAGTATGTTGTTCAAGCTTTTCATAATGCCCAAGATTGCATGGTCTGAATGTCATTTGGGTTCTACACAGCAGTTTGTTTCTGAACACGCGATAAGGACCTTTATCTGGGGTCTGTTTGATATTTTGGTGTTCTTTCAAGGGTATTTTGGTCTTTTCACATGGGGTCCGGTTTTCTAATACTATTCGAGGTCTAAGGAGGGTTCCAGCTGACTTTGAAACAAAACCACTTGTGTTTCTTCATTTGTCTTGCATGGATTGGGATCCAAGTGAAGGACCTTGCACCAATGGGGAAGTGCCACGTGGGTTGTTCCTATTGGTCCTTCTTGCCACCCATTTGGACGAGTACTTCATGGTGAAGATATGTATTAGCTTAATCAGTTATAATTAGTTTAATTAAGTGAGATTAGGAGGTTTCTTCGTCGTTAGGAAACCTCACTCTAGATGGTTTAGCTACTAGTGTGCTTGCTTGCTAGCTTCCTTTAGTCTTCCAGCCGTGTATTATAAATAGCTTGTAATAGCATTCGGCAAACATATTAGACTTTGATGAAATAGAAAGCTTTGAGCTTCTTTGTTTGTGAGTATCTAAAACTCTCATTTTCTACTCCAGTATCTAGATTTGGCAATCTAGTGGTGTTGTGTAGAATTTGATTTGATCTCTTTGGAAGGTGATTAATTTCTGTAACCAACGAGGTCATTCAAGCTTGCCCGAGTATCGATTCACTTGAAGGTGATTAAGTTCTGTAACAAGTGAAATCATACTTGACTCTATCTTTCCTTTCATTTGTTTTTCGCTCCTTGATGCTTATTGCATCCTATTGTTGTTGTTACTTGCTGTCTCGAGGTGATTCTGCCCTTGTGATGTTATGAGCTTGCTAGAATCTGTGCATTGGTGAGCTTATATTCATCATTTCACATCATTTTCCATTCGTATCTATTGATTTCATCCTTTGGCCTTGAGTATTCGAATCCACGTAAGGTCCTTGAGCTAGTTCTTGAATCCTTCGTGTGTCTCTTATGGTTATATTGGGTGAATGAATCTAAGTTCTTGCTGTCGTTCCTAAGCTAAATACATCCCTTGCTGCTGTTTTCCCTCCTTTGTTGGGTTATTTGAGTCATTCGTGAGGTCATTGGGTTCCTATGATGTTTCCTAGCCTGCTGAGCTAAAGGTCCTTGGGTCAGGGATACATCAGGATTCATAGCTTCTTCGGAATAATATAAAAGGTTATTATAAATATTTATCGAAAACTCTAGAGACACAAAGAAACCAATTAAACTCCAATGTGTCATGTTTATAAGTCAAATATGTGGTGTTGTAGGTACCACGAACTGAACCCAAGAGTTGACATGATTCCCCACTGATGGTGAGTCAATTAGAATTGCTTATACCCTAAAAGTATTGATGATTCTAATTCTATAAATCAATTATTTGCAGGTTATTAGATAGATTATATAGACGTGACAAATTGAGTTTACAGACCCTGTTAACAATGTATTTACAAATTATGGGCAAATTAAGCAATTTGGGTTGATTAATCATGTTAACAACAAATTCACACATTCAAATAGAAAAGAAGAAAAAGATCATGATCGACTTGGTTTGGGTTGTCTGGTCTGGTGGTACAGATCCAGTCTCAATATGAATTTAATTCTTTAGCTTATTAACTAACTAGGTTATTTGTGTTAAATTAATAATATTATAAGTCTATATTACTTGCAATGTCCTTTTAAAATTAATTTGAATAATAATATAGTTTCTCCATTCAATATTAATGGTCGTCTTTGAAAATTGTGCAATCAAACTTTAAAATTTTGACCATAAATTTTTCAGTATATGTAGAACGCAAACCATCATATATCATATATATCATATATATATTTCTGGGTACAAAGAGTGGGGATGGAAATATGTAATTTTAAAGAGGGCATTTTTGTAGTACTATGTATTGGGCATTTTTCATTTTTAATTAAAATTAATTTATACAAATTAATTAAGAAGATGAGTTACTATCAACAATAAATACCATTAACTAATTAAAAATTAAAAAATATAACTAAAAACAAATCCAATGATATATTACATCTCATACAAAATATTTTGTTGATAAGATAAATACTTACCAAAATAATTTATTTAATATAAAAATTAATTAAATAATAGAAAAATATGCAATTCTACGTTGGATGTCTAAAATTCTATCTATCTATCTATCTATCTATCTATATGTACATATGTAGATATTAATAGTAAAATAATTAATCCTATATGTAAAGTATATATAAATAATAACATAAAATTTAAGAATATCACTATACTTTAAATGTGAAGATCTCAAAAAAATTGCACCTGTTGAAATGAACAGTAATTTCAGTTACTGTTGCAGTGAACAGTACTTTGAGGATATTTCCGCCAAATTAAGATGAGATGCAGAAAGGAGGGAGTATTGTATATCTGTAATGGTCAGGAGAGACATTTGGCAAGACAAAAGAAACACGCAGCGGTAAGAAGAGGATTGTTACTCCTTTTCTCTCTCCAACATGCAATTCAGCCTAATTTGTCAAGGCAAAAATATAATTCCCACTTTCTCACTTTTGTCTCCTTTTTGCATCTCACACAGATTTCAACCTACTTTTTCAAGGTAAATGCAGTGTCATGTTTCTAATCCTTTTTTCCTTTGTATATCTCATACATGATGCATCCCTTTTCTCTCTCCAATCTACATTTTAGCCTTCAAGCAATCAATATACAATATTTGGGTAGTTATTGAAAATTAATGTTCAGAATTGAAAATCAATGTTTAGAATTTGATTTTGTTAATTAAGTTTTCCTTTCGTCGAAATTTCTATCTTATTTGGGTAGTTATTGATTAGGGTATTTTCTTTGACTTTTGTGTTGATTTAGGTGCAGAGACAGGTTCAGAGACAAACCATATTTGAATCTTTGTGAAATCTCAGCGTGGATCAGTGTCTCATCGGCTAATTAGGTCTGATAATTAGCAATTGCAGACTCGTAAGTATCTAATCCAATATTATTGTGTCTCAGTTTTGATTAATTAATGGTAGGGAGAGTAGAATAAGGGTGAGCGAATTGTTTTTTTAAAAAAATTTGTTAGGCGTGACCTACGTTAGAGTGAAATTTCAGCAATTGGTTGGATTTTGTGTTTGTTGCTTCCAATATATCTAATTTTCTTCTTTGTTGTGTCGGTAGAGAGTTCATTATGCATCAATTGATGTAAGGGGCATGAATGTGAAGTATTGAACCTAAAAACCTAAACCAATCAAGGAGGAGATGGTAAGACCTAAAGTGAAGATAAATTGACAGAATTGACGGAAATTAAATAAAACCTTAATTGAATAACAATATATAAAACTTGCCAGCTATGTCTCATGTATGTACTACTGTGTTGGTATGCCTTTCTTGGTGTTTACATAATTCACAATTTTAGAATCAATCATACATGCTTCGCAACGTGAACGTTGCTATTTGATTGTGTAGAGCTTCTATCAAGTTAAGCTTGGTTGTTTATTAAAAGTCTTGTTTGCTTGTATTTAAATAGTGCATGCTTTAATGAATTTGCATGGCATGATATGGTTCCAACTCCCAACTCACTTACTGTTCTGGACAATGCTTGAAGCTTCTTGAGAGTTGAGAGTGTATCATTTGAAGAGAATTTTGTGTTTTATACTACTATTACCATGTTACTATGTAGCTATTCTGACTCTTGACATTTGTGGAGAAACTATGGTGCAGTGAATAAATTGCATGATTGTATTAATTAATAAGCCAAACTCCCCCCTCATAAGTTCCTATGGTGCAGTGAATATGAATAATGATTAGTATAATTAAATAAAAAGATGTCATAGTGATTGATACAAAATGACTCCTTGAGCACCCACCAAACTTGATTTCTATATATTAGACACATTAATTGAGCCCCTGTTGCGCGAGATTAAAGAAATTTCATTACAGATGCGATTAGATTCATTCAATGAGTAATTAAGTTTGAGAAAGCAGAAGTCATTGATTGTTTCATGACATTACAATCTCAAGGACTAATTAAGGTTAAGCATGTTGGCCCTTCTTGTGAGTATTAAAGCACTTGTGGCTTAATTAGAGAATTATTCAAACATGGAGGTTAGTTGTCACCATAGTATTTACTTTTCAATCATCACTCGGTTAGATCTACTTGCATTATGAAAAATAAATACATGTATAATGAGGCCACGTATGAAGACAAGGGTTGATTTGATTGGGTAGATAGCCGAAAAATAAGCATTGAGCATTGTTAGCACTATAAAATTGAAATTGTGACTCTTCCATTTTCAAATTTTGAATTAATTAATACGATTGTAATTTACATTATTAGTATATGAAGTTTCTACTTTTCAAGATTTAAGATAAACTGGGATTCTGAAGCATTAGGTAGGGAAATTAGATAGTGTAATTTTTAGCTTTCAAAATGATCAAAAACTGATGCTTGCCTCTATTCTTTTGACATTTGGTACCTCACCTCTTTTGATTTTTTCTAGGTGATCTAGACTTAAAATATGATATGGCGGGACAGTGATATGGTGATGACAACTAATACTTTCTTGTAATCCTTGTGATTAGTTTTTTTTTTCTTTGGGTCAGTATGCTCTTTGATTTTGTGGTCTATCTTCAACACTCAAGCGTTTCAACTTAAAAAAAAGATGCTCATATGTCCTCTACGCAGTTTGGTTTAGTATTATTCTTTATTTTATTTATTTGTATTGTCCAGCCAACACATTGAAATTGTTTGTGTCTTTACTACACCAATATTTTCCGCTTTTGCATTACTAATGTGATTTTAATTTGTGTGATGCTGATGCTTAACCCTGTTTGCAGAAGTTGCAGCACCTATCATGCATCTTGTTCCCCTTTTGTTCATACTACTTTTCCCCTGTTTGATCAAGCTTTTTAGTTGGATTGAACTTTGTAAACTGGGTTTCTCCTTGTGTGTTGTATTCTCTTGGTTCTTTTTAACACGCAACTATGCAAAGTTGGTATCTTACTAACCATATAATCAATAGTAGTATGGATCTATCAAAATTTATGGGTAAATCGTAACTGGGTAGAAATTGGTAACTATATTATTTCAAAAAATTACTTAGAGGTACCCTAACTATTGAAAAAATAATTTTTTGGTACCCTAACTTTTCAAAACTAATTTTGGGGTATCCTTCTTTTAGAATTAAACATTACTAGGTGAATTTCCGGCGAAACTCCGATTGATTCAAATCATTTTCGTCCACAAAAACACTTAATCAATTTCCCGCCTAAAACTCACCGGTGAATTCAAATCATTGGCCGGAAATTCACCTAATTATTTCTAATTCTAAAAGTTAGGGTACCCCAAAATTAGTTTTTAAAAGTTGGGGTACTAGAAAAACATTTCACCAAAAGTTAGGGTACCCCTTAGTAATTTTTTGATATTATTTATAAGTAAAAAGTGATTTTTTTTTTATAGTTTTTTAGTAATTTTTGATCACTTTTAGTGAATTTTAGTAAAGCTAGGTATAAGCATGTATTTTTTGGGTAAGTTTTTGCATCTTCAGTCTAGAAAAGGGTTTGACAGTATTAATAATTAACTATGGTTATATTCTAATGATTGATGCATGTTTGTAATTTCAGGATTTTTGATTGGTAAATATTTGATTATGATTATAGCTTGTTGGATTCCTCATGCGCTAGACATCATATAGCTATATGCATGATTCCTTTCGATTTGGTTCTAGTTCTAATCTTGTACGTTCACTTTCTCCTTGAATCCCAGGACCACTCTTATCAGAAATTTTCCCCACCAATGTTTCAAACGAACTGATGTTTGCCAATTCAAGAGCCTTACTCATCACATTACCATTGGTTTGATATCTCCATTTCTCTATTACTAGTGGATTTAATGCGCGCGTTGCGCTCAGTGTAAAAATTTGATTGACTTAATATGGTTCACTTTAAATATAGATATTTCACAATTGTTATTTTTATTTTATTGGACCAAATTAGTGTCCAATAAAATAAGATTCAAATTACTATCCAATTAATTTCAAGAAATTTCAAACTAATTCTCAAAACCAAGAGAAGATGGAAAACTAATTAGTATATAAATACAGGTCTTTCATTATATATACGCTGTTAATTTGATCAAACTTTTCTTTCTTTCATAAGTCATATGAAACTGGAACAATCCAAGCTTGTGGCGCAGTAGAAAAGGAGGAAACATTGCCAAAAGAAGAGGAAGCAACACCAAAAGGAGTTTGGACATCAATATGCAGGAGACCTTGCTAAATTCCAAGTTCACTGGGGAAAATTGCAAGTTGAGGGGATATAAGTATACGCTAGATGACCCAGAAACATGGACGAAAAACTCTAATAAGTTGATTGTTGAAAAAACACGAATCTTGAAAATTTTTAAAGTGCGAACCAATCTCAGCAATCTATACATCATGCGCCTGAGGAAACAGAGCCAAACATGAATTCAGTGACGGAACTTCGGCCATCCCCACGCCCATAAGTCATCCCTGAAAGCAGAAGGAAAAAGTCAAGCCAGAAAACAAAGAAAAGGAACCAGAATCAAAAGAAATTGATAGCAATGGATTGACAATCGACATAAGGGAATTAGAAGAAAGTTCTTGTGAGAGGGGAGGGGAAATGTTGCTCAATCCTTCCTTTTGAGAAAGCATCCTGATACCAACAATTAAAACAACCGCTCAATAGGACCAACCAACAAATTATCTCAAACTCAGTTAAGATGCCCAAACATGAGTTCAAAACACTCAGATAGAGCATTAGAAATAAATAAGAGAACCATACCTTATTTTCAATTAGTGTAATTCGCTTGGTAGGATCCATACTCAGTATATAGTTCAACAATGTTGTCTGCTAAAAATCATGTGTGCAATCAAATTAGTGAGGCGATTATTAATCATGTTAATCAAGAGAAGGTAATCATCAAAATCCTATTAGCCCAAAGGCACCACCATGGATTCTAGTGAGTTAAAACATACCTTGTTAGCTATGAACAGTTCTCTTAAATTAGGCTACAGTTAAACAATCACTCAACTTTATAGCAAGCAAAATACATAATTCTTATGATTAGGAAAACATGATGAAATACCTGGAATTATGATGGAAAGTGAATTTCAAATGGAAAAATCAGACCTAAACCCTAGAAACCCAATATTCTCTCCCTGAACTTAACTAATTCAAGTTTAAATTTTTACCTTATTAAAATAAAGGAGCTTGTTCAGACCAGAGAAATTCATTTTCATAGCTGAAAATATGTGTTCTAATCCAAAAATATTCATTTTCTAATCTGAAGATGCATATGATCATCTAAGAAGTGCATTTTCTGATCAGAAAATTGCAGTTCAAGGGCTGAAAATGTTCATTTTCTGATCCAAAAATGCATTTTTATATCTAATATAAAAATGCTTACTTTTATCAAGAAAATGCATGTTCTGATTCAAAAATGCATGTTCCGATTCGAAAATTACATTTTCATATCTAAAAAGGCTAAATTCTCATTTGATTTTGTAAGTGCTGGATGAGCCTACCCTGTACTTGGCATGGAAAAAGCAAGCAAGTTGTTCCAAAACTTGACAGCATAAGCCCAACGCAACAACAATCACAGTGACAATTTTTCAATTATGGCAAGTAGAAACTCACTGATAGGTAGCATTTAGAGGATGGTACCCACAAATTGGAACTCCCTGTGTCAAAAATAACAATGAATTTCTCAGGGGGCGTACCAATGACAATTTCACCAAGATCTCCAAAGTTGCCTAAGAGATACTGATTGAGAGAGTTTCTCAGGGTCCCTGTTTTCTTGGACCAAAGATGCGAAGCAATACGGTTGTTCCGATCAAATTTATGCTTTTTCAATACAACTCTGACAAACCCATCATCAGATTTGGAGAGAACAACTTGAAGCAGAAGAAGTGAAAGAAAGAGGTGTATCACTGTAGCCTTAAGAATACCCATCTTGACCTGTTAATAACACAGAATATGCATTGTTATAAGAACAAACTTTGACAAGAGGAACTTAAAGACTCAACTAACTCAAACATATAGAATAGAAATCGAACGGGCAATGGCAACAAAAGCACTTTGATCATTGACATATTCAATAACTACTAAAATTAACCAAAATCACCCATATTCATAACAAACGACAACGACACCGGACATGGACTGTTAATTTATAGCTGAAAACATGAATCTTTACTACAGTTGAGTACAGCCAGACCATTGCTGCGAATTAAAAGGGTAACTTGGTGCTGAAACTCACTTCCAATTTATTTATTTATTTTTTAGAGGGGGTGGGGGGTTTAGATAAAACAAATAATAACTTACAGTCTATGGAAATGGCCCAAATTCTAGCAATCAACAAGCAGACGAGGTTTGATAAAATCAGCAGACAATTTAGAAAACTCAAATTGAAAGGAGAGCTACACATGCAATCACAAAATGAAGAGCCATTTTCTGGAAACAACATGATCAGACATTAATTTGCACAAAGAACAACAAAGCGATGAACATAAAACATACTCAAAATAGGAGAAAATCCTCAATACAAGAAACTCAGAAAGATCCCAAAATAAAATATCCCATGCTTTGAACCATCTACAAAAAGTTTTTACTGGGTTAAAATCCGGTGTATTTAAACAGAATAATTGTTATTATACCGGTGAGCAAGTATAAAATTAACTCGAAAATTGATAAATCCAGTAACAAAGTATAAAACATACACCAAATTTTTCGTGCATAGCCTGGATTGGAAAAGTTGTTATGGACCAAAATCTGCTGCTCAAATTCGAAGGAAAATCACATAGTTGAAACTGAAAAATATAGATACACCTCAAATTAAAAGAGAATAATACAATCAATTGCACATATTCAGAAGAAACATAAGATACTTACAAGAGTCTGCAATTGCCAATAATCAGACCCAATTACCGCTTGAACACTGAAATGGAAAAGTGAACAACACATTAAACTGCAAATTAACTGAGAGAAATAGATTAGCCAAATCTGAGAATTCTGTTTAGCTTGACAGAGAAAGGAGCTAGTTGTTACCTTTGATGGAGAATGCTGACAATTTCAGTGGCAAGCGTTAACATCGGCCTATACCCTCCTGCTGTCTTCTCATCAGCAAGCTTAAATTGAAACAAGTACAACAAGGCAACTGGCAAGATCTTCATCTGCCTATAAGAAAAGTCCCTTCCCAAACATATCCTTGGACCAGCCTGCATAATCCATGCCCAAATTAGCCTACGTTAGTTACTCAATCAAAAAGGAATTCAAGTAGTAAAATTTTGAGGGTATTTGGTCGTTTAAAGCAAAGGTAATGTCATGAACTTACATGAAATGCTACAAACATGAAGGGAGATTGCTTAGGGCGAAACTCCAATGCATCGTTCGCCCAAATGTTTTGCATTCTTACTTCAAGTTTTGCCCAAAATTTTTTCCAACTCAAATGACATGGGTTCAGAAAGGAGAGAGGGAGAGAGTATGACGTGCGGCGCCAAGAGGAAAAGCAAGCCGACACGTATAGCAAGACAAGCAACCATATTATTTGTAGTCTTGGACCAAAATGCCCATATCATTTGAACCATTGGACCAAAATGCACCTAAAGCACTGTTCATTGGAACAGTACCGAAATTACTGTTCAAATGAACAGTACCACCCAGTTTTGGGGGTTTTTCACATTTAGGGTATAGTGATTTCACCAATTTCTGTAGTTTTTATGCATTTCTCTAAGTAAGTGTTTTATGCATTTGATACATGATCTTACTCGCTCATCAATCATGCAATTTGAGTTAGAGTGCTCTCTTATTGTTCGCATGCTGTTTTTTATTGGCACTTTTTTTTTTCTTCCAAAAACAAATGTAGCAATATATGTTGTAATAATGTAGGTACAAACGCCCATGTCTCCCTCAAAACTAGACCCAAGTGACTACAAAAAGGCTCTTATATGTTGCCAATAGGCCAAGTTCCACAACATTAATGGATATTTTTTTTTATTCTATTACAATGTCTAAGTTAACTTAAAAATTTATGTTTGAAAATATTTCATTATTACTCATAATTGAACTGCAAAGTATCACACATATGATTTAGCACTTACACCTTGATCGCGCGCAACGCGCGCACACATCCACTAGTATATAATAAGAATGGAAATTTAAAAATTGAATAATCAATAATAGATGCAATAGCTAAAAAATGTAAATGCAATAGTAATTTATAAGGTGTCTTTTCAATTTCCTCCCCATGTGATAAAAGCTGTCAAGAAACTATAGCTAGAATCCATCGTACTCTAATTGTTTTTTTTGTTTTTTTAGTGAAATCATACTCTATTTATTGTTTTTTTTAATAGGGGAATCATACTCTAATTTTATGAACATATACTTCAATACCTCTTAATGGTTAAAATTTATGCGCATTTTTAAATTTAAATTTGCTCTTCCTTCTGAGTGGTCTTTACAATTCTAAACACTTAAAATTGGTATGTATGTTTTATATGATACATTCTAATTGATTTTTTTTTCTGGTTATTGTCATCACTTTCTTACCACCAACTAACACTTTTTTTAATGATCAGCCAATACATTTTTTTAACTATTACTACATATGTATAAATATCATTTAGATATTCTGGAAATGATCCTAACATAAAAAAAGATAAAGTTTTAATATAATTGCCTTAATTTTAGTTTTATCACTATTTAAATATTTTAAAAATACTATCCATAATATTGTATTTGGAATCAAACTTCGAAGAAATGAATTATACAAAAAGTAATCATAATAAAAAAAAAAGATGGTATAAAATAAATTTGTCGTGATATAAAATAAATTTGTAACATTTACTTTCCATAATTACCATGCATGTCTCAGACATAATGCTCAATGGAAAAAATTAAGTGAAATCAATAATATTACTAACTAAATAATCTCTTCATTCATTGGTGTTCGTCACTTCGAAAATTGTACAGTCAGCTGTCACAATATTCAACTATAAATTTATCAAAATATAGATTATAGACATATCATGTGAAATTACTAAAAATACTTTTAATGAAATTACTAAAAATACTTTTAAAAAATGTTATTTTATAATTGTTTTGAAAATATATTTGTAAAAATTAATGGTCCAAGTTTTGCATTAGAGGTCATAAATAATCAAAAGTTACAAATATTAAGGAATGAAGTTAGTACCACATTAATATAATGATCTCGCTGAAATGCACAAAGTATTCAAATTTTATAGGTTTATTGTATAAAGTTAGTGAAATCAACAGTAAATTAATGCCTACTACATAAATATTATTTGAAAGGTCATGGAGGTGGGAAATCATGTTTCAATTGCCAGCAATACAAATATTAAGTTGTATGTCATGTATATTATGTAAATTGCATGGATAGGTATTCCAAATAAAATGATATAATACAAAATAATAGAGAAGTTTGTTAGAATTCTTTTCTATCCTTCAAAATTATTTCAATATTAATAAACTTACATTAAGATTATGCTTTTTTTGTTATAAAAAAATATGCTACTTTTATCACAAGAATATTCACTTTGAAAATTAGTGATTTTTAATGTCTTTAATTCGCTTAATTGAACATTTATTTAGATATGGCCATGCTTTCTTTTCATTATCGGATTATTGGATAATAATACACTAAACTTTAGGGGTATTGAACAATAATGTACTGAGTGGACTCTAATATACTGAACTTTGAGGGTATTGGACAATAACGCACTCAGACCAATTCAGCTGGTGATTGACGCGGTGGTTGTCCTACTTTGAGGTGTTGTTTTTCTATTTTTTTTTAGAAAAAACTTTTGTCGTGTAAGGAAGTACACATAAGCATGATGCCTAATATATTTTTTTGGAAAAAAATAGAAAAAAGATACCTCAAAGTAGGACAATCACCGCGTCAACCACCAATTGAATTGGTCTGAGTGCATTATTGTCCAATACCCTCAAAGTTCGGTGTATTAGAGTCCAAGAAAAAAGGTCAGTGCATTATTGTCCAATACCCCTAAAGTTCAGTGTATTATCATCCAATAATCCATCATTATCCCATAAACACCTCCTCATATTCGCCACATGCTTCTGCTTAAGTTCCGACGTAAAATTATCTATGTTATTTTGATATTAATTTGATTTAATTATTTATCATAATTAGAAGCTTTTTGTTCATTTTTTGCCATTCAAAGGATCAAACGTTGTCATCAAAGTTATGATTGAAGTGTTTGGTATTGTAATATTTAGGCATTGTATTTTATGAGAATATTATAAGATTAGTAAAAATAGTTATAATGGTTAATTATGTTTGATTACACATATGTACTATTACTTTAAGCTTTGTACTTTACTAAAATCATTAGAAAGTTATACTTATAGAGTTACAATTATGCATATATGGTTAAAGCAATATAATGTTTTTAACAATGTGTGATTTTATTTTTGTCCCGTGCAACGCATGGGTATAAGAACTAGTTCTAGTATAAGACCATCTCACGATAAATTATCGTGAGACGTCCTACGTGGAAAATTTTGTCAAAATGAAAACACAAGAGCGTGTTGGAGAGTGAAATCAATCTCCTTAATTAAATTAATTAAATTTAAAAAATAAATAGCATAGATTAGATAATTATTTTTTATCCGCAAATAGCGCACACGTTTTAAATGGAACAATTTCCTAAATACCTTTTACAAATTATATAATTATAGGTGACTAATAAACCAGTCAACTGTGACTATATTATGTTATCTCGAATTTGGAAACAAATAACAAAATATCTATCAAGCGAATTAAAATATAGCTAGGGGACTAATATTAAATTTTTGGGGTGACAAATAATATGATATCTCGATTCTTAGCATATATATGTGACTAATATTCGACGTTAGAGTGGCTAATAGTACATTATTGGACGCAAATATATGACTCAATGGTCACATATATATTTATTATAGTGGTGGTCACGTTATTATCAGATACGCGCGACTATTATACGACTCAATGGTGACTAATCCTCATGTTCTCTGACACTTGTAGTAGTCATATTCATATAACTAAAAAAGTCACATTTGAATCAGGGACATTTTTAAATTTTCAATAATTGTAGGATCTTTATATAATATAAGAGATTGTAGTAGTCATAGTCATATAATTAATAAAGTCACATGTAAATAAAAAATATTAGTTAGATTTTTATAGGTAAGAAGTACGTTTATTTTAGTATATTAGATTTCAAGATTACTGTTTACTTTCATATGTTAGTACAATCTTGGCCATAGTATGCGTTTTTAATATCACACAATATTAATCTACCATTATAACGACTATTTATAATTGTTGTGATGACTAGAAGGTTTTTACAATTCTGTTGGTGTTTTCTTTTAATACTGTACCGATGGGACGACTAATATATTAACCATGTAATGACTATTTCAATGTACGTTCATATTGCACACATTTTCACTTCATAATTCATATACAAATACTATAATAATTAGTAACAAGGGTATTTAAATGTAGTCATATAAGAATACATAATTAGTCATATTTGGAGTCATATATACGAATATATAATAATTATTAATAAAAGGTACGTAAAAATAGTCATACAAAAATACATCATTAGTCATATTTTGATGTCGTTTGTGTTTGTTAGTCATATATATTTAAACGTGTTATATATTTTCGGATATAGTCTTCAAATAATCCGGATCATTTTTCCAACTTCCTAAATTTAAAAGTATATGTTTTCTTAAATCTTCAAATAATCTCACTTATTGGCAAATATAATTTTTTTCCCTAAATCCTCAACTTCAAACGTGCTACATTCAAATATAATTTTTTTCCTAGTCCCACTTTGGCAAATATAATCCCACTTTGGCAAATATAATTTTTGCCTAATCCGTAATTTGGCAAACAATCTTAAATCTTCAAGCATATTTTTTCCTTAATTCTTCAAATCCAAACGTGATATATTTTACAACCTGATATATTTTATTGTCCAATGTACGTTCATTTATTTCCATGTATGTTGATATTTTCATAATCTAAATTTGGCAAATAATCATAATATTTCTATTATCACAATCAAACGTGTATGAATAATTAAATATTCCAAAAATAAATAATTTCAACCTTTTAAAATATTTATGCATGAGTAATTTTCTATCTTGCAATGACTAATATTGTGTCCTTGGTTCGCCGAGATCAATATATCTTATATAGGACCGTCTCACGTTAAAATAACGTGAGACGGGGTGCCACGTCAGAAAAAGAAAAAAAGGGGGTCACTCTCTTAATTTGTGTGTGTGGTGCACTCTCCATATATATAGTATCTAATCTCTCTCTCCTCCTATTGTGAAACCCTAACGATCTGAGTAAATTAGACACTATCTTCGTGCGAAGATCGTCAGCCGTCCTCGAATAACATCGTCGTCTCGGGTAAGTAAATCTTGCTACGTATATTCAATTGTGGATGTCGGGATCATATGTCAATCTTTAAAGTGTGAATATTTGAATTAGTGACCATTGTTCGAATTTAAATTCGAACAATGGAGAAATGTTTGAAGGTGCAAGATTTTTGAATATACTTCGTTGACTACTATTCTGATTTTTTGAAATTTTCACTTGTGATTTGTAATCGTTTGATATAGCGTGATGTAATCGTTTTCAAGCAATCATTGAATACTCGGTTCGGGGAATATAATGTTTGTCGAGATTGATATATATGATTGTGCGGTTGAATAACTTGATTTGGTGAAAGTAATCTTTGTATGGTTGAAAGAAATCCTTGATTCTTATGTGTCAATGAATGTATTGAGATTCATATAATTGACTAGTATCCAATCTATGGGTGACTTGTAATATGTTATCTTGATTGTTTGATATCTCGTGCTTTTGAATCCATTAATTTAATTGGATAATAGGTGACTAATACATTTTGAAAATGTGACCAATGTAATATGATTTATTGATCTATATATTGGTGACTAATATAATTTAATTGGAATATAGGTGACTAATATATTTTGAAAAAGTGACCAATATTGTTATATGTTTGATATCATATTAATAAATAGTGTAGAAGTGACTAATAATATGTTTGATATGTTTGAATAGTATAGTGACCAATGTTATATGAATCCGCACAAGGAGATGTCAGGTATGAGTCAAATTAGTGGCAAGAATGACATAGAAATTAATCGCGGTATGACTATTTTATGTTTCCCATGTGATTATAAGTGATGAACGAGTATTTAGTATTGTTATGATAACAATCTTACAAAATGCATATATGACTATTTAGCCTTGATAAGGAGACTATTGTCGTCAGTAAGTATGATCATTTCGAAATTTTTATCTCGTTAAATTAAAAGAGTGACATACTGGTTCTGTTGATATGACTATTACTTGTTTTGATATCTCGTTCAAAAATTCAATTTACATTATAATATATGTGTCTAGTAATCAATATAGGGGTAGATAATAACATATACTTGACTAGTATTCAATCTATGGGGGACTAATAATATGTTACCTCAATTTTTTGATATCTTTTTTTTCCTGCGTCCACTATTTTGATTGTATTGTAAGTGTCTAATATACGTTGAAAATGTGACAAATAATATATGTTTTATTGGTTAGTAGTGGACTAATTAATGATGTAGAAGTGACAAATAATGTTTTTGATATGTTTGAATAATGTAGTAACAACAATGATGAAACCACACAATGAGACGCCGGATGAGGGTCAGATTGGTGGCGAGAATGACAAAACGAAGATCACAAAGAATCAAGAGCCACTTTCAGAGGAGAAAAAAACTCAATGCGATACGAACAAATGGTGATGTGAATGGCTCCACATATGTTGAGGAAATTGGAACCAAAACACCCCAAAAAAATTGATTTAATATATTAGTGTACGTGTTAAATCTATGATATTTTTATATGACTATTTAACTTTGGTGGTTTTACTATTTAAGGTTAGTGGATAAGGACTTTTGCATTTTTATACAACAATGTTATTATTGGTGTATAATTATGATGTGAATGTTTTGGTTAATACTATATAATATTTGTTGAAATATCGTTTTTGATGGCTTACGTGTGACTATTTATAATAGTGTGTATGGCTACATTAATATATTAGCTGAACTTAGATATCTTGGCAAACCAAGTACACAATATTAGTCATTGCATGATAGAAAATTAGTCATGCGTAAGTATTTTAAAAGATTGAAATTATCTGTTTTTGAAAAATTTAATTATTAATAAACGTTTTTTTGTGATAATTGGAAGGTTATGATTTTTAACACGATGACGGCTCTGTCGACCCAGGTCAGTTCTGAAAAGAGACACTTCAAATATGTCTAATACATCATAACGTCCCCGAGGAGTAAACCCGATGATGACATCCGTCGACCCAAGTCAGTTCTGAAAAGAGACACCTCAAAGATGTCTAATACATCAGAACGTCGCTGAGGAGTATTCCACCTGAAGTGATGACCCAATCGACCTTGACTGTACTGTCATTTTTGAGAGAGTTGTTCAGGACAACTCTACGCCAGCAGCCAAGGGAGTAATCCACCTGAAGTGATGACCCAGTCGACCCTAGCTGTACTACCGTTCTTAAGAGAGTTGTCCAAGATAACTCTACGCCAGCAGTCAAGGGAGTAATCCAAGGAAGCCGAAGCGATGACACTGTCGACCCAAGCAGTCCCGAAGAGAGTAGTCTAGGACTACTCTACGTCGGTACGCTGAGGAGTAATCCGAGGAAGCCGAGACGACACAGCCGACCCGGACAGTCCTGAAGAAAGTAGTTTAGGACTACTCTTCGTCAGTACGCTGAGGAATAGACAATACACTGACGATAGCAGAAATCAACTTCAAGAAAACAATAGCGGTTAACATGAATTCTTCTTTGCTCCCTACCAAAAAAAAAAAAAGAGAAAAATGTGTTAAAGGGAAAATTTAAAAAAAAAAGAAAAAGCAAGCAAAATATATGTCAAGTGGCCTAAAGTCACATAATGCAGCATATGGATGGTAAAATTGAATAAAAGAGGGTAACTTGTTTTGATTAGTTTATTGCTAGGCACATGAATTGAATATTCTGCTTCCCTTTTTCGTGGATCAAAAGATTCAAAACTATGCCAAAGAATCATATTAAATTGAGTTGTGTCCTTCTGTAAGGCACATGAAGGAATTTTGTCAAAATCCAGTCTCAACTTCCCCTTCTCTCTCATCAACACTAAAGTAGAGAGAAAGAGAGAGAGGAAGAGCACAACAGAAAGTGTGTGAACAAGTTGCTAATTAAGTCCGTCATGCATTGCAGTTAACTTTATCTTCACCCTCATCTTCTCCCTCTGTATTTTTCTCTTTCCGGCCACCCAGAAATCATCAGAACATCTTCACCTTCTTTTGAGCAACAACAATGGAGGAGGAGAGGTACTTCTCTGATTCGAAGCTCTTCTCCAATGGTAGGGCTCTTGGGCCACATGAGATCCCACCTTACCACTTCTCTCTCTCTCTCCAGGAAGCACGAGAAAAGAAAGATAAAGCCTCCTCAACTCGACAGTCCGACTTGTCCTCCATGACTCGCTCCGAGAACCTGTCCGGGGTGGTGCATGACGGAGAGAACGAGGTCGACTCGATTTAGACCCCAATCCAAGCGGTCGGGGCGAGTCGACTTAGGCGAGTTCAGTGTCGAATGTGAGCCAGGTGGTGGCGGACGAGGAGGTCGCCTTCTGCCTGATGATGCTGTCAAAGTACCAACACACGACCTGGTTGAATCGAAGAGGGTGGCTCGAAGAAGAAGGCAATTGGAAAAGGTGCAAGATAAGCAGGACACAGCTACAGGTTGTAGGTGTAGGTGGGCACAATGCAAGCATTTTATAAGGTGGCGGTCATCATTCTGGTTTTGGGGTTAACCTAAATTTGTGCCTAATGGGCTTTGTTGTGAAAAGAAAAATTAATTAACATGCCCAAAAGGTGTTGGATCATCAAACGTGAAGCTCCAGGCCTCCAAAGTTTAGAAACCCACCAATTATGCGTTCGGTTGACTTTATAAATTCAATAAAGCTTTGGCAAGTACATATGTAATTATGTATATTGAAAGTTGAAACTATATATGAAATTAAGTCACAGATGCGATCCTGGCCACATTCAAGTTTCGAGAGTCGACCGCATCATAACACAAGAAGTGTAGCTGTGGCCCACTCTCGAGGAGGCATCTGTAAGAGATAAAAAATTGTCGGCTAATTAGAAAATGACATGTGTAAAATAAATAAAATTTATTTGGCCATTTATTATTCGTCATGTATTAAATTAATTACGACGGTCCATTTAATTAATTTTAAATGGAAATATATCATGGCCAATAGTGTTGAGACACGTGTTAATTACGATGCAGAAAATCATAATTATTTTTTGATTTTAAATAAAGGGATAATTAATTAATTTAGGCCCAAGCCCAAAGTCTGAAAACCCTAGGTAACCCTAGGCTTCCAAATCCTATAAATAGAAGTCCTCCCCCTTTATTTTAAAATCTCCCCCCGGCGGCACTGTAGTCTACCCCCGACGTGCATTCGGCATTCTGCACTCCAGAGGCTTTAGAAGATCAAACTGCCAGCAGTCTCCAACTACCAAGCGCCAAGGATCGAAGTCTGCAAAAGCTCAAGATCGAATCTTCAAGCCTCTATCGCGTCAAGATCAAGAATCGCGAGTTCTTCAAAGAAGACTCGCAAAGCCTTGTAAGATCGAACTACGACGCCTCTCGCCTGGCGACAAGGACTAACGTCGGCTAGTTCAACAACCTCTGTTCTTCAAATCAAAGACTGCAGTCATCTTCCTCGTCTAGTTCATCGATCGAGAATAAGCACTCAAGCCCTCGCATCCAAGAACTTGAAGAACTGCAACCGACAGTCAACCTACTGACGGTTAGACTTCGAGCAACCTCCGGCTACCAAGTATCAAGGGGATCAATGCTCAAGACCTTCAGCTCAAGATCTACTACAAGAGTTCTTCAGCTCAACCTACATCCGAGATTGAGATCAAGCGTTCACGCCCTCGACTCATCCAAGACTCAAGGAGATTGAATCAGAGGATCATCATTATTGTATTTATTACAGAGATTGTACCTACATACATTCGAATATTAATACAAATTATATTTGTTTCTCAATTTCTTGTCTTTATTTATTTCAGGCTCGAAATTTGTGTTTACAATCTTCTCTCTAACTCTATTCCCTCTTTCTCTCGCGCACTCTCTCTTCTTTCTCTCTAAGTCTCTTCTCTTTCTTCTCTCTGACTCTCTAACGTTCTCTCTCTCGCTCTCTCTCTAACTTCCTTCTCTCTCTAAGTCTCTCTCTCTCTCTCTCTCTCTCTCTAACTCTCTATTCTCTCTCTCGCTCTCTCTCTCTCTCTAACTCTCTCTCTCTCTAACACTCTTCTCTCTCTCTCTCTCTCTCTCTCTCTCTCTCTCTCTCTAACACTCTTCTCTCTCTCTCTCTCTCTCTCTCTCTCTAACTCTCTTTTCTCTCTCTCTATCGCTCTCTCTCTCTAACTCTCTTTTCTCTCTCTTTGTCACTCTCTCTATCTCTCTAATTCTCTTCTCTCTCTCTCTCTCTCTCTCTAACTCTCTCTCTCGCTAACTCTCTCTTTCTCTCCCAAAACACATCATATGATCTAAAAAAATGAAACTTGATGTTTACAAGTTTTCTTGCAAATTTTATTTTTCCATGTATTTTTCCTCAAACCAAACAAGGAAAAGAAAATTGAATAGAAAATCAATTTTTTTCCTTCAAAATTTACTTAAACCAAACAAGAGAAAGAAATTTACTTTACCCCAAAATTTTTTTCCTCCTAATTTTTTTTCCACGAGATTTTTTTCCATCCTATTTTTCTAGGTCCAAACGGACCCTTAAAAAATGGTTTTTGAACATTAATATACTTAACTTTTGGGTGATAATAATACATCAGACTTCTTTGGGGAGGTGTTGACAATAATGTATCATAAAGATTCATGTGACTTGGTGGTTGACTTGGTGCCACGTAGGATCACCACCAAATCAGCCACCGTCAGAATCTTTCCGAGTATATTATTATCCAACACCCTCTAAAATATAATGTATTATTGTCCAAGGTCAAAGTTTAATAAAAAAAAATAAATCAATAGCACATAGAATTAGGAACTTGCTAATTGCTATCAACAAATTCAGTGCGAGGCATAGTTTATTAGTAGCAAAAAAGAAAAGACGACAGACAGCGTCGCGTTGGAAGCAATTGTTTTTGATAATTTTGGCTGGCTCGGTTGGTTGTTTCACAGTGGTGTTTGGTCTCCCACAACACAATCCAATTTTTCCCAAGCAAATCCATCTCCATCTCCACCTCCATCTTTCCAAATTGCATTTGGAAGCTCCTGCCTTGTCTTCTCAATCTCATCTTCTTCCACTCCCTTTCTCTCTCTTAGACATCAGAAATCCCACCAAAACCAACAAGACCTGGTTTTTGTTGGGGGGAAAAATTATTCAATCTCTTCACAAAAACCAGGTCTCCCCCTCTCCTTACCAATTGAAATTTCCAGCTGCACTGCACCTCTCTAATTTCTGCTGCATACACACCCAGATCTCCCTTTTCCTTTCTTACATTCAGCAACCATGAACGACCTTCTTTCGGTACTTCTTCTATTCTCTCCTCTTTCTGGGTTTTTTTTTTGTTTTTCCCCATGAATTGCATCGTTGACCTAAGATGGGTCTTTCTTATGGGTTTGTGTTTTTGTTCTTCCCCTTTTGGGTTAATTGATGGAATGTTTAGTAGGCGTTCTGAAAGTTGCGATCTTTAGGGGTTTCAGTAGGTTTGACATTGTATGATTTCATCTTCTTGAATGTGTCTTTAGATCAACTTCGCCCATTGAAAAGTTGGATAAGTATTGCACATTGAGTCGTTGACATTGTTGAGATCTTGCTGGGAGATCATTAGATTCTACTTAGCAATTGTTTGTTTGTACTGTCAACTGAACCCAACTAAATAGTGAAGTGCTTTAAACTTGTTATTATAGAGGGTACATCTTGGTCCAATCTGTAGTGATATCTAGGGTCAAAACCAAAACCAGCACTTGAAAATCTTGTCCAGGTGAGGTATGGAGGGGAGGGGTCTGGTTTAGGAGTCTTATCTTTAAATGTTGCAATTTAGAGAGATTGTTTCCCATTGACCGAGGATTTGGAAATCGTTTTTTGCTGCCTAGTACTTTATCGAAAAGAAGCAGAGGAGGTTTTATAAGGCATTTACTTTAGTCCATTTAGTTTTGCTGCCTAAGTTTTTAACTATCCAGATTATGGACAAGGTAGTGATATCCAGGGTCAAATGGAATTAATCTTTCTGTAAATCATTCAGCTTGGTGGTTAGGATGTATGCATCTGATATAACCCCCCCTCCCCCCCTTTTTTCCCCCCTTCCTACCTTTCTTGCTATGGGATGTGGAAGTAATCGTTTGCTGTTTCAAGCAAATGTATCGATTGTATTCAGAGCAATCAATATAAGTTAAGTAGTGCATGTGCTTAATATGGGCTAGGGTAGGAATTCTTTCTAATGTACTTCTGTCTTGGGTGATATTCACATTGAATCTTGTTTGTTTCATCGTGAATGTTTGATTGCAGGATTCGTTAAAGATTGACCGGGAGCAGTCATCCAGACGTGGTGACCTTGAGATGGGAATGAATTCTGGAGAATTGGGACTCCAAATGTTCTCTAAAAAGGTTATGCTAAGTTGTAGTCCTTATGTGGTTCTCTAAGACTGAAGGATTGTGATTGCTTATACGCATTCTAAAGTTGTTGGTGTGTAATCTAAACAAGCCATATTTTCCTTTCCTTCTCCTTGTGTCCATTCAGGTTCAAGAAATTGATAAACAATATGATAAGATCAATAATCTCCTCAGAAAGTTGCAGGTATGTTCTAGCCTGCAATCCAAATTTTCTGGATGAGGATGGGAATGATACGTATTCTAGCTTTACATTTTGATAACATTTTCTTGCAGGATGCACATGAGGAGTCAAAGTCAGTTACCAAGGCTGCTGCTATGAAGGGTAAAGTCTTTTCTTGTTCTTTGTGCATATGTAGCCTCTACATCGTGTCTTCCATTTTTTAATGTAATTTTTTTGGTGAAAAGCAATACCGTCATATCCCTGAGGACTCTTGTTCATATATTAGTTGTTGGCCGCTCTTATTGTAGCGTTTTTATTTGGGTGGTTTAATTAAGCTTCCACTATGAAAATATATTAAGTGATAGTCTATTGATACGATGTACAATATGACAATGTTCTTTAGCAATTGCATTCTTATTCCAATCCTTAGAATAACTTATAGCCATATACGTATAATTGCATGGACATTTTATCAAAACTGAATTGGAATTTTGGTGTCCTTTGCTTGAGTAACAGATGGCAATATATCCTACAACTTAATACCTGCTACTAGAACAAATTGTCAAATGGGTTGATCCCGATTTCTTGATGCGTACCAAAGAGTTAGGCTTTGAGGATGCTTTTGTAAACCAGACATTGTTTTATGTATTCTATGTACTTTCTAGAAACTAAATGGTATCTACAATCTGGTAAACTTGTACAATCTCTGCTCTGAAGCTATCAAGCAGCGTATGGAGAAGGATGTTGATGAAGTGCTAAAGATTGCTCGATCAATAAAATCCAAAATTGAAGAACTAGACAGAGATGTAAGACTTTTAACTTCTTTATCTTTGCCATAGTCGACTGATGTGTTTCCAGGCTTACCTTTTTCCTCTTCCAGAATTTATCAAATATGCAGAAGCCTGGCTGTGGAAAGGGAACAGCCATTGAGCGGGCCAGGACAGCACAGACTGTGTAAGTCATGTTCTCCAAATAATTGGTGTGTTGCTGTGTGTGGAAACCTACAAATAGTTTCTGCTTCTCAATGGTCATCTTCTTTCTATTTGCCCTTTCATTTCTTAAACCGAACATGTTTTCATGACTGCCGGCTATTACATCCTCTAAATCGTATCTTGAAGAAATCTTCTAATTGCTGAAAGCCGAGCATACAAGGTGTAATGAACTATAGAGTTTATTTCACTTATTTGTGAGTAACTATGATCGGTCATGGGGCCTAGCTCAAATGAGTCATATATAAGGTATCAATCATCTTTGAGCTACTAAACAGATAACATTTACGGATATCCAACCTTGATGCCACACATAACTTTTAGCTGTCTGTGTGCACCATATTGCAATTTCTACTTCTTGTTGAGAATTGAGATAATAATGTGAATCAAAATTGGTACAATTGACTTATTGTAGTCTCCCACTCTGACCTTTCAATTCGGGCGGGCAGGCGGGTTAAATACGGATCGCTTTCGGTTTTATTTAGGTTTTGGGTTTGAAAATAGTGTTCAAAGCCCTAAGCTTTTGGGCGGGTTCGGGTCAGGTCAAATTTTGCCTGGTAGACTCCCATTGCACACGACTATCTACACTTGAGGATGTATTGCCAATGGTTTTTTATAAGTTATTGTGCTTAGCTTTTAAAGCTACCACCCTTTGATGCAGTACGCTGAAGAAAAAGTTGAAAGACAAGATGTCAGAGTTTCAGGTAGATGCTACAACTTTTTTAGATATTTGCGCTTTTATCTTTTTCTCAAGTTTGATAGCTAATGAATATATCTGCAGGTTTTACGTGAAAATATCCATCAAGAATACCGAGAAGTTGTTGAGCGCCGAGTTTATACAGGTTCTTTCTATGGATTTTGTTGAAAAGGGATGAATATAATTGTTGTGCAAAATTGACATACTAACTACTTGGTCTTTTGGTCTCTGTGATTATCAGTGACCGGTCAACGTGCTGATGAAGAGGTTAGTTCTTATTTTCTTATTTTAATGTGATTTTTGTGCAAGTATGTGTGACTATATGTTCACTTGAGCGATCTTTTTTATTTTTCCTGCCAGATGGTTGATCGATTGATTGAGACTGGTGACAGTGAACAAATCTTTCAGAAGGCAATACAGGAACAAGGTCGAGGTCAGGTGTGTTTTCTCTCCCTATTCCTTCAACTTTAAATACACTGTCCATATTTACCCGAACCTGAAATACATCCGACCCACCCGAAATACACATGACCCGTATTTAACCGAACCCGGTGTACAATAGACCCGTAAATAACTGGCTCGACCAAATTGACAGATCTAGTTCTGCACATAATGGATGTGCTTCTATCTGTTAATTTATGACATCATTAACAGAGTCATGTTTTGTTTGTACGATGGGCCCACTCAGCATCATTGATTTCTTATACATTGTGCTGACAGATTCTGGATACACTAGCTGAAATTCAAGAGCGCCATGATGCTGTCCGCGATGTGGAGAGAAAACTGCTTGATCTACAACAGGTATGTCCTTGGGCCTCGTCCCTGTCCCTGGAAAATAACATTGGTAATCTAGAATCTCCTTTTATTTTTCTTCATGAACTTGCAATCCTTCATCTGTTAATTACTTTGTAATTTTGCCTGAGGATTCTGTAATGATCTAAAGGGATAGCCAAGGCTATCTTTATGATTGATGAGTGATGACCGTATTTCAAATCGCTTAATTCCTTGCAAGATGTTTTTCTTTTATGGTTTTAAAGCAAGGAGAAACAAGATACTTGAGGGAACTTAACTTTGCAGAATAAAAGTTTAGAGTTCTGCAGAGGATCTTTTGATATTGCTGAAAACTGAGGAAGTTAATACAATAATGAATATTACACCTCTTCTCTAGTAGATATACAAGGGTTTTTGGCCCCAAATAATTCCTACATTTGGGACCCTGATTGAGAATGATCCAAATTGATTTTTTGTCCATCTATCACATGTTTTTTGTTGCTTGCAGATATTTATGGACATGGCTGTGTTGGTGGAGGCACAAGGAGACTTGCTGAATAACATAGAATCCCAGGTAAGTTAGTAACCACAACTTGTTTAACTTGTGTGACTGGAATGCATGATGAGTGCTACTACTACAACTTTCTGTCGCCCAATGAATTCTTCCCCAGGTTTCATCCGCCGTGGATCATGTCAACTCTGGAAACACTGCTTTGCAACGAGCAAAAAGCTTGCAGAAGAACTCGCGGAAATGGATGTGCTTTGCCATCATCATTCTTCTTATCATTGTCGCCATTGTGGTTGTGGGTGTTCTCAAGCCTTGGCAAAGCAAAAACGGTGCATAGCCAGCCAAACAATCCTCTGCCCTTATACCTTCATTTGTACACATTCATGAAACCATCTATTTCGTGTTGGGATTCGGCTCGTCGATGTTGTCAACTAGTCCCAGCATTTCTTAACCCAGCTTAATTCTTCTTCTTCCATCGTGGTGACATCTAAACTGGCTCTGAGTGCGTGTATTCATTTATTTTTCCTATCAAAGATCTTGGAAATTGTATAAATCTCAATTGAGATTACTGAAACCTAAGAGTTATGAAATTTAACCACCTTCCCTTGCTGTTCATGCTTTGTTGATTGAATCAAATGTATCATGTTTATCTCCATGCATAATGCATTGCCTTGCCTCTTTCTTTGTTAAGACTCATTTAAATTGATTCATGATTTAATCTGGGCAAGAGTCTGTGAAGTAATGACATGAGACCAAAATCCAAAACCAAAACTAATATTTCGAAATATAGAAGGGTTGAATGTAATAGTTTTATCTCGAAATTTTGTAATTTAGACATATTGGTTCCAATAAACCTTAGATTTAGAAATTGTGCCATTTACTATTCCATGCAAAAGAAGCATATGTGATTCCAATTGAAATTACATTGTGTCATTGAGCTGAAATTAGAAAGGCTCTAATTAAGAGAACCCAGGTGAATCATCAAAGTAAAACTCTAACGGAGCATCCCCTAAGCCAAATTCATACATTACCATATAGAAAGTATCAAAATTAGCAGGAGATTTATGCCACTGAAAATGTCTTCTCACCTTCAACACATTGGCCTGCAAAACTAAGTAGCCATGGAGGCTTATTCTTTGAAGCATTCTCTTCAAGTTAAGGATATCAGACACTTTAACAACTATATAAAAAGACTTCAAATTGAGGATATCCATAAAGAGTAGGTTGTAGTAGTCAGCAAGGATGGTAGGGACACAACTATAGTACAAAGCATCTGTGATTCGAGCCGCATTTACCTCAAAGCCCTTGGCATGGAAGCAATATTTACTCCCAGGGAACTCTTGGGAATAAGGTGTCGTGAGCCTCCCGTCGTGGGCAAAGAAGGAAGGGTTTCAATCTTGCCAAGTTCACTCATTGCTTTTTGGAATGCAAATTTCTTTGATTTTCTGTTTGGATCTTCAATTTCTTTTGCGATTGTCCAAGTTCGCTCACAAACTCTAGATCTAGGTGAAGCAACCTATGAGACATGATTACAATCTCTTATGGGATGCCTTTCTTCTTAGTTTAAACTCTTTTGTCTCTTGTTTTTGACAAGTCTGCCAATTTTCGTATGCAACTTTTCGGTTGGTCTTCTGGGTCATGTTTTGAGTTTGGTATGCGCTCATCGATGCCTCCTTTGTTGTTTTTGGGTGACTCGACGTTAGGGCTAGTCTTCACAATGACATTTGGCTTATGGCAACGCTGGAGTTGGTAGCTAAGAAAGGGTGGTAGACGGTGGTGAATTCTTTTCACAACCGGGTTGTCTAGTTCTTCCCAATGACTTTCATTTGTGTGTTGCTCAAGCCTTGCCTATTTGGTGTCCCAAAATCTTCTGCATCCTTGCTGGTAATTTGTTTCATGAGTTTTGTCATTTTCTTGAAAGTGACAAATCAGTCCCCTACCTTGGATTGATTTATTTTTTGCACCTTATATTCTTGTCTTAGGGCTTTCATTTCAATAGATTGGTTGTAATAAATGTAGGTTCACTAAGTTCTCGTTTTTTGAGACTTTGTTTTCTGGTATTTCCTCTTTCGTCCTTTCGATGAGTTGGTTAGTTATTGATTCTGATATGGATTCTAACCACTAGTTGAGCCCTTCCTTATCAGTTTATCATTGGGGGAGGGTCGATCCATCCTCATTTATTCGAGTAAAAAATGTTTGATTGTTCATATACTTACTCTATGAGGAAGTCTCTATAATCTCATGCTCTCTTACGTGTTTGCTCTAACTATATTTGGTTATGTGACAGGTGATGGAGGTCCTCCATCAAGCATCCAAAGTTCAGCACCAAGTGAGCAGGAGCCAGCATCAGGAGCAGCAACGACCTCACCATCTTCAGCATCATCAAACACTGACATCCAGGAGTGTTTCATGATGGTCCAACAAGTCATGAGGTCGTCTAACAATAGCAGCATCATCACCAACAGCAGCAGCCAACCAGTGAGGTTATTTCTCAATTCCATATCTTTGGATTGAGGTCCTTACCAGTGCTTTGAAGACTTCACTTTAGAGCTGTTGAGGACTTTCTAGCTCAGTGAAGATATTTGCCAGTTCTGAGGTCCTCTATGAAAACATCACTTCTGGAACTGTTGAGGATATTCCAGTTCTGTGAGGTGATCCTGCATTGAGGTCCTCCATAAAGACTTCATTTCCGAGCTGTTGAGATCTTTTCCAGCTTGTGAAGTGAACTAACGGCTATGTAATAATGAAAACGCGTTTGTTATTTTATTTCCTTTTATTTTGATGTATCCAGTTTGTAATGAGGCTTAATTAGCTTGCTAAGTTAGTTAAGTAGCTTAAGCTTAATTAGTGAGTTTCTTGAGCAAGGGGAAACCCTTAATCATCCAGCTCAACCCTAGCTTTATATAGCTTGTAATCGGCACCTTGAGGATATCATCTATCAGTGAAATTAATAGCATTTTGAGTGCCTTGATTGAGCCTCTTGTTTGTGAGTGACGTTAAACTCTCATTTTGGTTAATTCTACTCTGAGCAAGGATTCGCAATCCTTGTGGTGGGTGTAGAGCTTGATAATCTCGATGGTGGTGTGCTGTATCCATTGAGGTCATCGATCCATTGCCTTGATGTTCTAGCGTGGTGGGTCTCAGACGTATCGAGCCTCAAGACTATCTCGGTTACTGATTGATTGTAAGTTTGTTCATCCGATTATCATCTTATCATCATCCATTTCATCCATTTGTTCATTGGTGTTCATACTCTGTTTTGGAGGAGGTTATAGTTGTTTCTCTGTGTTGAGGTCTGTTTTGGGTGAATTTGTATTTGATTCTCTGTTTTGAGGCCAGATTGTGTGCGAGTTGTGTTAATGTGGTGTACTGTGAGGTCAATACTCTGATCTTAGGACCTTGCATACATCAACAGGGCCGCAAGCGCACGGTGTACAGAGTAGCACGTCAAGGTCGATCCCACAAGGACTCAATTAGCAGCGCAGAAAACTAATCTCTATCGCGATTGCTAAGCTAATCAGGTTTTGGGTTTTGGAAAAGATTTAACAACTAATCAAAACTATTAAAGCAGGGAAAACAATCAAAGATTTTTATCAAGGGAGAAAGACTTCTAGGGAGATGCTAACCTAACGACGAGTTCGATTATTAAAACCTAGCTTGCACAATCATGCATTCAAGTACAAATCAAGAACGACAACCATAAGAACTCTACTGCTCTTTCGATGCTAATAGAATTACCTCGATTAACCTAAATTACAACTTTCATATGCTTTTCAAGTTAATCAAAGTTGAAGGTCTAAAGTATTATGGTTATCAAAAGGTTCCCTAGTCTTCTATTCTTTTCTCAAATTTCACAAAACTAGGTATAAAGGTTGGTAGTCAGATTATCCTAATTCACCTTTCAGTACTTCTCAGGTTAATCTCAAAACATGAGTATTTGAGCGCTCAAAGAACACACATGAACATGGAAACACAACCTTCTATTGATTCAAATCAAGAATTCATACACAAACTAATAATACTCAATCAAACTACATTGTTTCGGGTTGCAAAACCCTAGAATTCAAGTAAACTACTCACTCATCATTAAAGAAAACATGACACAAGCTCCAAACATCATGACTGATTCTTGAAACAAAGAAAGATATCGAAAGGAAAGATAACTATGAAGAATTACAACCGTCGAGTCTTTCGATCCCGGGGTGGAGTCTTCCTCGCAAGTATTGATGTTTTCTTCCAAGTCTCGATCTTCGCTTCTCTTGGAATCGATCTCAATCTTGAATCTTGATGGAGGAATTGATGAGTGGATGATTGAATTAGGGTTTTTTCTTGTTTTCTCTCTTCAAGAATGGATGATAGAATGAATAATAAATGATAGATCAATAATAAAATCTCCCATAATCGTCACTTGCTTAGCAAAATAGGTCGCAGCAACGCCAGCCATGGACCATGGCATCCACCACGGGGTGCCCGTGGCAGCCACTGCTTCCAAGTTTCCTTCTTTCCTTCGCACAACGAACCGGCGCAAGAAGCTGCCCCGCCACGGGCCGTTGCGACCACCACGGTCAGACCGTTGTGTGCACTGCCCGACCGTTCCGTGCTCCTTTCCGTCCCAAATTTGTACCACGGTCTGGGTTTGTCATGTAGAGGCCCGTGGTGTCTTTACTCTTGCCTGAAGTTGAGAGAAAATTTGTGTTTTAGCTTCAAAAACCTACATATTTGTATCAAAAACAACAACACCAAGTGTAGTAGGGAAATCGAAATATAAATCAAGGTTCACACTCAAAACTATCTCTAATTCATTATCAAAAACCCTCAAAAAATAGTCATGAAAAGCAGTTATCAAATCCCCCCATGCTTACTCCTTACTTGTCCCCAAGCAAGTACAAGACTCAAAATCAAATGAAAGAACTTCAAAAAGAAAACTAATAATACCTCTTCTAATAAAAGGGCATATTAGAAAGCCAAAACAAGCATACACAAAAAGACTCCCTAGCGAGACTAAGAATCAAATTGAAATAAAGATCGCCGTTCGAAAAAGAATCACAAGTCAAGAAGCAACACAACCAATCTATCACAACTCAAGCACAATCAAATTCCATTCACATGCTTGACGAACTAGTTGGGATTGGTAGGACCTCACTTTAGGGTATGTGAATCACTCCCCTCATGTGTTTGCAAAAGATATGATGGTTCACTCAAAACCTTTAACCAATGTAAGCAAACTACCATAAGCTTGATAAGATTCTCAATTCTCTACCGCTATAGACAATGTGCACACGTGTCAATCATGATGACTTTTCAAGGGTTGTAATGGGGCTTAGGTGTAGGGTAAGTAATGAAATCATTTAGGAAATGTGGAGCTAAATAGCCAAGAACGTAAAGAGCAACATTCCCATAGCATAAAACACAACACCTCTTACTTCAC
Source organism: Portulaca oleracea (assembly GCA_029582165.1). Classification (NCBI taxonomy): domain Eukaryota; kingdom Viridiplantae; phylum Streptophyta; class Magnoliopsida; order Caryophyllales; family Portulacaceae; genus Portulaca; species Portulaca oleracea. Next base: position 16,804,722 of record CM055893.1, on the reverse strand, counting down.
ACCGCAATCAAGCACAAATATATTCCCAATCGAAGAAAAGTAAAGGAAGAGTCGACATGAGCGAGAAAACCATGATGCTAATCACCTATTCTTCAAGATCTCTCTTTTTTTTTTCATTTTTTTTTATTCTTTTTTAATAAGTTTCATTCTTCTCTTCTTTTTTTTTTTCGGTGAAAAACATGGTTACATAAGGAGTGACTCATCCCCTAACAACAAAGTTCAACCTCAGATGAAAAGGGGGGTAAACAATGATCAAGAATAATATTCTCCTATCAAGCACTCAACCAAAGAAGTCACCGACAAAAAGACGGCATGATAACTGCGTTTTATAACTATATTTTGGGGGGTTTTTAATAGTGAAATAGGGAGAGTTTTATGTATGAACCATGATTTTTGTTCCAATTTCTCTACTACACATGGTGTTATTGTTTTTGATGTAATTTGTAGGTTTTAAGGCCAAAACACCAACAATTCCTCAATATTTGGCGAGATCGAGTATACTACGGACCTCCCCTACTGAATTCCGAGCTGTGGTACAATTTTCGGAGCAAAAGGTACAAAAAATGGACGGACAGTTGCTACCACAGGCAGCCCGTGGTACACGCCACGGTCCAGGGCGGTTTTGGGCCATGATTTCCCCCACTCGGTCCAATCACCCGAATAGAAAGAGTGAATGGATTTAATTCCTTCACTCATTGATTTGGCCCAATGACAAAGAAGAGAAATGAGAAGTGGGCCATGCAACTCACTTCATTCGGTCCATTCACAAGTGAGGGAGGTGGAGGTCAATCAATTCATTCGGTCAAGTCAAAAGGGAGAGAAGTGAAGCCATTCATTTCATTCCTCCAACAACTTCATGCGACCCAAAAGTGAAGAGAAAAATGGAGGCCAATCCCCATTCATCCGGTCCAATCAATCACAAAAGAGGAGCCATTCATTCCCTTGGTCCAGCCCATGCGTTGCATTCATCCATTAACTCACATCTCCATGCGGCCCAATGAGAGAAGAGGAAAGTGGGGAAATTCATGAGGCATTTGGGTTGCTTGTTTCGGCCCAATCAAATCAAAGAGAGAAGTGAGGCCATTGAATCCATTGGTGGAGGCACTCACATTCGGTCCAATCAAAAGGAGGGCAATTCAATTCATTGTATCCACTCCCATCCTCCGCTCGGCCCAATGAAAAGAAGGAAAAATGGAGGGCGTTGACTACACTGGCACCTATTGTTTTCGCCAAGCACACAAAGCAAGTGAAAGGAAAAACTGGGCAGCGTGAATCACGGCCCACCCGTGACATTTCCCACGTTCCGTGGTACACTGGGCTGGGTCGTGGCCTTTTTGCGCGTGAAAGAAGCAGCAGTTTCAGGAGGATTATTCACTCGTTGAGGATGGATTGATTCATTGACTATTATTCTACCCTTCGATCAAGAGAGCAAAATCATCCCATCAACTCCTCCCCATTAATCAAACCAAGATCAAGATTTATTAAATCAAAAATCAAGATCAAGACTCTACGCTCGCGAGGAAGACTCCACCCCGAGATCGAAAGACTCGACGGTTGTAATTCTTCGTAGTTATTTTTCTTTCCAATTTCTTTCTTGTTTTGAGAATTAATCATGATGTTTGGAACTTGTGTTGTACTTTTCTTGAACATGAGTGAGTGATTTTCTTGAATTCTAGGGTCTTGCAACCCGAAGCAATGTAGTTTGATTGATTGTTATTAGTTTGTGCATGAATTCTTGATTAGAATCAATAGAAGGTTGTGTTTTCCATGTTTATGAGTATTCTTAAGGCCTTGGATATTTGTAAGTTTGAGATTAACCTGAGAAGTACTGAAAGGTGAACTAGGGTAGTCTGATTACCAATCTGTCTACCTAGGTTTGCGAAAGTTGAGAAAGGAGTAGTAAACTAGGGAATCATTAGATACCCTGACTTTTTGAGACCTTCAATTCTGTTTAACCTAAAAGGCAGACGAAAGTTATTGATTAGGTTGTTTAGAATAATTCTATTTAGCATCGAAAGGGCGATAGGATTTAGAGGTTGTCGATTCTTGATTTGTTCTTGAATGTATGATTGTGCAGACTAGGTTTTTAGTAATCGGACTCGTTGTTAGGTTAGCATCACCCTAGATATCTTTCTCTCTTGATAGACTCTTTGATTAAATTTTCCTGCTTTATTAGTTTTAATTAGCTTTTAAAGTCTTCCAAAACCAAAACCTGATTAGCTTAGCAATCGCGATAGAGACTAGTTTTCTGTGCTACTAATTGAGTCCCTGTGGGATCGACCTTGATGTGCTACTACCTACACCGTGCGCTTGGGGCCCTGTCAAGTTTTTGGCACTGTTGCCGGGGACTCTGTCCCTAGCAGTCGGTAAACGAACCCTCTTAGGTTGACTAAGCTATTTTTCTTTTTTTTTTCTTGATTTTCTTGATTTTCTTATTTCATTGCATTGGTGTTCTTGTTTTTGTTTTGCTAGGATCTTTTGGTGTATGCAGCTGATTCCGGAGTTCGAGTTCGATCCAGAAATAGAGAGGACTTTCCACCGGAAGAAGAGGCAAAGGCTAGAAGAAGCTAGAAAAGAGACACCCTCAAAACAATCTAAGATGTCCGGAGAAAAACGATCGAAGACGTTGGCCCAATACATGACTCCGAACGTCACAAGCCCACCCACTGCCATCAAACTACCTGAAGTGGCGAACGAATTTGAGCTCAAGAATTCCCTTATCAATCTAGTTCGAGCTACGCCGTTCCATGGTCTCCCGAACGAGGATCCCAACCGCCACCTTCGCATCTTCCAACAAGCATGCAACACCTTCAAAGCCAACGGGAACTCGCCGGACGCGATCAAGCTGAGGTTATTTCCATTTTCCTTGGAGGATCGAGCATGGGAGTGGCTGGATTCCCTTCCAGCGAACTCCATCACTACTTTCGATCAGCTGGCGAGCGCATTTCTTACTAAGTACTTACCGCCGAGCAAGCTGACGAGTCTTCGGAATCAGATTTCCACTTTCTCCCAAGAGCCGGATGAGACATTATATGATGCATGGGAGAGATTCAAGGAGTTGCTTCGCCAATGCCCCCAGCATGGATTTGAGCCATGGGTTCCCATTCAAGCCTTCTACAATGGGGTAGATGATCAGTTGAGAGCGACAATCCTTGCAGCAGCTGGAGGGAACATTATGAGCAAGACGGTGGAGGAGCTTCATGAGCTGATTGAGCAAATGGCGTCGAATAGTCACCAATGGTCACGACCCCGTTCCACGAGGATGGGAGGTAAGTATTCTGTTGATGCTATCACATTGCTTTCTGCGAAACTTGATGCTATAAATGAAAAGATGGAAAGAATACATGTGAATGCTTCCCCTCCTCACCAATGTGCTTCCTGTTACTCTTTTGAGCATACGACTCTATATTGTCCTAATGGGGTGGGTAGTAATGCGCAACCTGACCAAGCCAACTTTGTTGGTAATCCTACCCATAGATCCCTCTTTGACCCCTACTCCAACACATATAGCTCCGGTTTGAGACCCCATTCTAATCCTTCTTACCGGAACCAATTGGGTCACCCACAAAGACAAAGACCATCCACTCAACCTTATCAAGCCTCTCAAAATCCTGACTTGGAGGCTATGATGAAAGCCATGCTCTTGTCCCAACAAAAGCAATTCGAGCATCAACAAAGACAAGATGAGGTGATTAAAGCTCTAGCCACTAAGGTTGACCTTTTATCCACCTACAACCAAATACTTGAGAACCATATAGCTATTCAGTCTGGTACTTCCACCACCCCTCCTGGACCACCCATACCTAACCCTAAAGAGCATTGCAATGCTATAGTTTTGAGGAGTGGGGCACAGATTGAGGGACCCAAGATGCCAAATGCCAAGCATGGGGGAGATTTGATTGAGAGGAGTGCTAAGAAAGAGAGTGAGGAGGAGAAAGACCATGAAAAAGAGACCATCGATGAGGGTAGTGCTGAAATCCCTCAACCACCACCATCACCACCACCTAGAGTTTATGTGCCCCCTATTCCATTTCCTTCTAGGCTTGCTAAGTCTAAGACCGATGTTTAATTTGGGAAATTCCTTGGTATGTTGAAAAAGTTAAATGTGAATGTTCCTTTTCTTGATGCTTTGTCCCAAATGCCTTTGTATGCTAAATTCTTGAAGGAGATTCTCTCCAAGAAAAGAAAAATAGATGACTGTGAGGAAATATCATTGAATGAGGAGTGTAGCTCTCTTGTCTTGAATTAGCTCACTCCAAAGCTTAAGGACCCGGAAGTTTCACTATTTCTTGTGGCCTAGGAACTATGAATATCGACCGTGCCTTATCTGATGTGGGCTCAAGTGTGAGCTTGATGCTTTATTCCCTTTATAAGAGACTGAACTTAGGTGAGCTGAGACCTAATGCCATGTCATTGCAAATGGCTGATCGTTCTGTTAAATACCCCATGGGTATTTTAGAGGACTTTCCTATTAAGGTAGGAGACTATTATGTGCCTGTGGATTTTGTGATTCTTGATATGGCCGAGGACACCCGTACCCAAATTATTTTGGGAAGACCTTTCCTTGCCACAGTTGGGTGCGTAATAGATGTGAAAAAGGGGAAGATGAGCTTTAAGTTTTGGGAGCATGAGGTTGAATTTGATCTGTTTCGTGAACATATGCCTCCTAATGTTTCTTCTTGCCGTGGTGTTGATGTGATTGGGAATGATGAGTCTGATGATGTATTTCCTGAGAGCCATGTACTTGGTGACGCGTCGGATTGGGTACAAGTTATTGAACCCGAATCTAACATCACCAAGGACATGCCTTATGCTACTAATGAGGTTGTGTTGAGAAAATTTTGCAGGTTTGACTCCAGAATGCCTTCCAATGCTGAGGAAGGAAATCAGTTTGACCCTTGCTGGTGGGTTCGACTTCGAGACTTTAGGGGAACACATGCTGATGGTGTTCCAAAAGAGTTTGACTATGATGTGGAGCATTCTCCGGACTGAGGTAAGTTTCGTCTAGCTAAAGACGTTAAACTAGCGCTTCTTGGGAGGCAACCCAAGCATTTAATTTCTTTATTAGGTTTTATTTTGTTTTGATTGCGAAAACCCTCCTTTGTTGAGTACTTTATGGTGTATGTTTGGATTTTCATTACAAGTGTATACTTTCGAGATTTTTGGCTTGTTGTGGATGATAGGAGAGACTTGGTTGCTTGTTTAATTTAGATCGCCTGTCTTGTTTGTGATTCATCTAGTCTTGATCGATTCTTGTGCATAATAATGAAATTCATGTGTTTGGTACATCAAATGAACTAGTTGTTTGTGATTGTGGTAGGTTAACTCGTGAGACTTCTTGAGCCAAAAAGACTATCATTTTTTATAGTCTCATTTTCTTTTGAGTGTGACCTTACCATGTTTGCATCTCTAGAACTTGATTTGACTCTTTTTGAAACTGCATTTGACTTGTGCATTGTGTTAATATGATTGAGGACCATTTTGAAGCCAGATAGCCAAAAACCACCTGACATCTTGACTTCTTTTTGCTAGCCCTTGCGCAGTTTTTCCTGTCTTGATTTGCTTCACCCATATCGTGCACCTTTGGCTTGTTCTTAATCCCATATCCTTTTAGCCAAGTTAGTGGAGCAATAATTTAGTTGGGGGACAGTTTTGTAGTCTATTTGTTGGTGACTTTGTTGGTTAGTTTGCTTGATGAGGGAAGCATTGCTCATAATCGTTATTTATCCCATCTTTTCATTCGAGGGTGAAATTGGTTTGATGGGAAGTGAGTCACCCTTTATGAATCTATGCTATTCACCAAAAAAAAAGAAAAGAAAAAAGAAGAAAGTAGTAAAAAGAAAAAAAGAGAAAAGCTTTGAAGAATAAGGTGATTAGTGTGGTGGTTTTCTTGCTTATATTGACTCTTTCCCATTACCTTTCTTTGATGGGATGTATATTTATGCTTCATTGCGGTGTGATGTAAGAGGTGTTGTGCTATATGTATAGGGAATGTTGCTCTTTAGGTCCTTGGCTCTTAGCTCCACATTACCCAAATGAATTCCCTCCTTGCCCTACACCTAAGCCCCGTTACAACCCTTGAAAAGCCCTCATGATTAACATTTGTGCATATTGTCTATAGCGGTAGAGAATCAAGAGTCTTGTCAAGCTTATGGTAGGTGTTTACATTGGTTGAAGGTTTTGAGCGAACCGTTGTATCTAATTAAAACACATGAGGGGAGTGATCCACATACCCTAAAGTGAGGTCCTGCCGATCCCAACTAGTTCGTCAAACATGTGAATGAATTTTGATTGCATTTGAGTTGTGATGAATTAGTTGTGTTGCTTCTTGACATGTGATTCTATTTCGAACAACAATTTTTTGTTTCAATTTGACTCTTAATCTCGATAGGGAGTCTTTTTTGTGTATGCTTGTTTTGGCTTTCTAATATGCCCTTTTTATTAGAGGAGGTGTGAGTAGATTTCTTTTTCTTTTCAAGTCCTTTCATCTAGTTTTGAGTCTTGTACTTGCTTGGGGACAAGCAAGGAGTAAGCATGGGGGGATTTGATTACTGCGTTTAATGACTATATTTTGGTTGGTTTTTAATAGTGAAATAGGGAGAGTTTTATGTGTGAACCATGATTTTTGTTCCAATTTCTCTACTACACTTGGTGTTATTGTTTTTGATGTAATTTGTAGGTTTTAAGGCCAAAACACCAACAATTCCTCAATATTTGGCGAGATCGAGTATACTACGGACCTCCCCTACTGAATCCCGAGATGTGGTACAATTTTAGGAGCAAATGGTACAAAAAATGGACGGACAGTTGCTACCACAGGCAGCCCGTGGTACACGCCACGGTCCAGGGCAGTTTTGGGCCATGATTTCCCCCATTCGGTCCAATCACCCGAATAGAAAGAGTGAATGGATTTAATTCCTTCACTCATTGATTTGGCCCAATGACAAAGAAGAGAAATGAGAAGTGGGCCATGCAACTCACTTCATTCGGTCCATTCACAAGTGAGGGAGGTGGAGGTCAATCAATTCATTCGGTCAAGTCAAAAGGGAGAGAAGTGAAGCCATTCATTTCATTCCTCCAACAACTTCATGCGACCCAAAAGTGAAGAGAGAAATGGAGGCCAATCCCCATTCATCCGGTCCAATCAATCACAAAAGAGGAGCCATTCATTCCCTTGGTCCAGCCCATGCGTTGCATTCATCCATTAACTCACATCTCCATGCGGCCCAATGAGAGAAGAGGAAAGTGGGGAAATTCATGAGGCATTTGGGTTGCTTGTTTCGGCCCAATCAAATCAAAGAGAGAAGTGAGGCCATTGAATCCATTGGTGGAGGCACTCACATTCGGTCCAATCAAAAGGAGGGCAATTCAATTCATTGTATCCACTCCCATCCTCCGCTCGGCCCAATGAAAAGAAGGAAAAATGGAGGGCGTTGACTACACTGGCACCTATTGTTTTCGCCAAGCACACAAAGCAAGTGAAAGGAAAAACTGGGCAGCGTGAATCACGGTCCACCCGTGACATTTCCCACGTTCCGTGGTACACTGGGCTGGGTCGTGGCCTTTTTGCGCGTGAAAGAAGCAGCAGTTTCAGGAGGATTATTCACTCGTTGAGGATGGATTGATTCATTGACTATTATTCTACCCTTCGATCAAGAGAGCAAAATCATCCCATCAACTCCTCCCCATTAATCAAGACCAAGATCAAGATTTATTAAATTAAAAATCAAGATCAAGACTCGGGAAGAATTTATCTACGCTCGCGAGGAAGACTCCACCCCGGGATCGAAAGACTCGACGGTTGTAATTCTTCGTAGTTATTTTTCTTTCCAATTTCTTTCTTGTTTTGAGAATTAATCATGATGTTTGGAAATTGTGTTGTACTTTTCTTGAACACGAGTGAGTGATTTTCTTGAATTCTAGGATTTTGCAACCCGAAGCAATGTAGTTTGATTGATTGTTATTAGTTTGTGCATGAATTCTTGATTAGAATCAATAGAAGGTTGTGTTTTCCATGTTTATGAGTATTCTTATGGCCTTGGATGTTTGTAAGTTTGAGATTAACCTAAGAAGTACTGAAAGGTGAATTAGGGTAGTCTGACTACCAACCTGTCTAGCCAGGTTTGCGAAAGTTGAGAAAGGAGTAGTAAACTATGGAATCATTAGATAACCTGACTTTTTGAGACCTTCTGTTTAACCTAAAAGGCAGACGAAAGTTGTTGATTAGGTTGTTTAGAATAATTCTATTTAGCATCGAAAGGGCGATAGGATTTAGAGGTTGTCGATTCTTGATTTGTTCTTGAATGTATGATTGTGCAGACTAGGTTTTTAGTAATCGAACTCGTTGTTAGGTTAGCATCACCCTAGATATCTTTCTCTCTTGATAGACTCTTTGATTAAATTTTCCTGCTTTATTAGTTTTAATTAGCTTTTAAAGTCTTCCAGAACCAAAACCTGATTAGCTTAGCAATCGCGATAGAGACTAGTTTTCTGTGCTGCTAATTGAGTCCCTGTGGGATCGACCTTGACGTGCTACTACGTACACCGTGCGCTTGCGGCCCTGTCACGGTAAAACTGGCCCTCAACTGAATTGTTGCTCCACTAACTTGGCTAAAAGGTATGAAATTAAGAGAAGGCCAAGGGCGCGCAATATAGGGTAAACAACAAGACATGAAAAATGGTTAGTAAAGGGCTAGCAAAAAGGGGTCATATTGTCAGGTGGTTTTTTTTTGGCTTTGTGGCTACAAGATGGGCCTCAATCATATTAACATAATGCACAAGTCAAATACAGTTTCAAAGAGAGTCAAATCAAGTTCTAGAGATGCAAACATGGTAAGGTCACACTCAAAAGAATATTGAGACTATAAAAATGATAGTCTTTTAGGCTCAAAAAGTCTCACGGGTTAACCTACCACAATCACAAACAATTAGTTCATTTGATGTACCAAACACAGGAACTTCACTATCAGGCACAAGAATCAATCAAGACTAGTTGAATCACAAACAAGACAAGCAACATAAATCAAACTAGCAACCAAGTCTCGTTCATCATCTACATCAAGCCAAAAAATTCCCGAGTATACGCTTGCAATGACAATCCAATCACACTCCTCATAAAGTATAAGTCATTGGAGGTGTTTTCACAAATGAATCAAACTAACTTAAAACAAAACAAAAGAAAGCAAACAAATGCTTGGGTTGCCTCCCAAGAAGCGCTAGTTTAACGTCTTAAGCTAGACGAAACTCACCTCAACAAGGAGAATGCTTCACAATGTCATGACCAAACTCCTTTGGATCACCATTAGACGTGATCCCTCAAAGGCTTGAAGTCGAACCCACCAGCAAGGGTCGAACTACTTTCCTTCCTCAGCAATGAAAGGCATCTTAGAATCAAAACCGCAAAAATCTCTCAGCCAATCCTCATTAGTAGTACAGGGCATGTCCTTGGTAATGTTAGGCTCGGGTTCAATGACATGCACCCAATCAGTCACATCACCAAGTTCAAAGCCCTTAGAAAACACATCAACAGGCCTATCGCTCTGATGTATAATGGGATCAAAAGATCTCATTACACAAAAGAGTTTAGGATCTTTAAGAGTGAAGATGAAAATCTCCCTTCTCAAAGTTCTTAGGAATCGGAAATGGAATGGAAATGGATGGGAAAGATGGAAAGAACTATGAAAGATGATTACCAAATGAATGTAGATGATGAACGAATGAATGGATGGTTGAACGATTGAATAGAACGAATGATAATGGCGATTTGAAGCTTCTTTGAAGGATAAAGACACACACCTTCAAGACTCTTCAATTCCTTCCTTTCACCACCAAGGATGCTAACCTTGGATAGAAGAAGGGAATGAAACTCGAACTCCCTCAAGAGAACGAAAACTAGCAAGGCTAGAGAGAACACAACAACATCAAGTGTTTGATTGAATTTTGTATATTGAATGAATGATGATACAAGGCACCCAAGGGGTCTATTTATACTAAATAGAGGACCCCCTTGGCGTGTACAAATCAAGATTTAGGGTGCAACTAGCTTACATCATCTAATACAAGAATGACATCATAAAGAAACAAATGAACTAAGCTAGATTACATTTGATGATAACTTGTTCTATACTTAACCAAATCTAAAGATTCTTGAACCATTGGAAAGCTCTTGAAAAGTAGATCATTTCACTCTAGGACACCTTCCATGGTAGCTTTATGGTTCTCGAGTTAATGAGCAAATCGTCACTCCTCCATGGTTAAGACAAGTCGAATGTGAACCAAGTGTGATGTTTTCAAGCTCCTTTTGAATGTAACTAAGTACTTGGCTCCCATGATGTAAGTTTGGGACCAAATCTACATCATTCCCCCTAGTTGAAAAGAGTTTGTCCTCAAACTAGGAAGTTCTTCTTTATCTCCATAAAAGGGCTTGAGATCACTCACATTAAAAGTGCAACTCACTTCATAATCTTCTCCAAGTTGTAACTTATAAGCATTATCACCAATCTTCTCCAAAACTTCATAAGGACCATCTCCTCTTGGTGCAAGCTTACCTTTCCTCTTAGAGGGAAATCTTTCTTTCTTCAAGTGAATCCAAACAAGATCTCCAGGCTCAAATACAACCTTCTTCCTTGATCTATTCACTCTACTTGATATATTTGAGGTATACTTCTCAATTTTAGCACGAACCTCCTCATGTAGCTTCGTAATCTCTTCCACTCTTTTATTAGCTTCAAAACTAAAATTTGTTGATGTAGAGATGGGCATGAGATCCATAGGTTGGAGAGGGTTCCTTCCATAAACAACTTGAAAAGGTGACAACCCCGTGGCTTTACTTGGACTTCGATTGAAGGCAAATTCAGCATGACATAGAAGAGTATCCCAACCCTTCTTGTCTTTACTCACCAATATTCGAAGAAGGGCTCCCAAAGTACGATTAGTTACTTCGGTTTGTCCATCCGTTTGTGGATGATATGCGGTGCTAAATTTCAATGTTGTACCAAGCTTCTTCCATAAAGTAAGCCAAAAATGACTAAGGAACTTGAAATCTCGATCACTTACCATGGTCTTTGGAATACCATGTAGCTTCACTATTTCTTCAAAATATAGGCTTGCAACCTTAGTAGCATCATAAGTAGTATGGCATGAAATAAAATGTGCCATCTTTGAAAATCTATCAACGACCACCATAATAGAATCTTTGCCCCTTTTTGTTCTTGGTAGACCAATAACGAAGTCTAAACTCACATCTTCCCATGGATGATGTGGAATGGGAAAAGGAGTATAGAACCCTTGTGGTAAAGCGTGTGCCTTGGAAATATTGCAAGTATTACACCTCTTTACCATGTGCTCAACATCTTTAATCATGCTTGGCCAAAAATAATGTTCCTTCATTATAAGGTAGGTCTTCTCAATTCCAAAGTGACCCGCCAAAGATCCTCCATGGACCTCCATGATTAATAACTCTCGAATGCTACTTTTAGGGATACAAAGTTGATTCCCTTTGAAGAGAAACCCATTTTCAATGTGAAAAAGTTGATAGGAGTGCTTCTTACAAAGCTCATAAACCTCTTTGAAATCCTCATCACTTGCATATAACTCTTTAATATGTTCAAACCCAAGGACTCTTGAATCTAAAACATGGGTAAGTAAGTACCTTCTTGACAAAGCATCCGCTCCTTTGTTAAGATGACCCGCTTTATGTTTGATCACAAAATGGAATGCTTGCATATACTCCACCCATTTGGCGTGCCTTGGATTTAACTTGTGTTGTCCTTGGATGAATTTAAGAGCCTCATGATCACTATGTAAGATGAATTCTCCACTTAGAAGATAATGCCTCCAATGCTCAAGAGCTCTTATGATGGCATAGAACTCTTTGTCATAGGTGCTATACTTCCTCTTAGCTTCGTTCAACTTCTCACTAAAGTAAGAAATGAGGCGGCCTTCTTGGGTTAGGACAACTCCAATTCCTACTCCACTTGCATCCACCTCAACTTCAAACACTTTATCAAAACATGGTAGAGCAAGAATAGGTACATGGCACAATTTCTCCTTAATCACTTCAAACGCTTCATTAGCACCTCTAGTCCATGCAAACTCCTTTTCTTTCAACAATTCGGTCATAGGTGCAAGAATGGAGCTAAAATTCCTTATAAACCTTCTATAGAAAGATGCTAAACCATGAAAGCTTCGTACCTCATGAATGGACTTTGGTGTAGGCCACTCTTGAATAGCTTTCACTTTCTCCTTATCGACTTGTATGCCCTCTTGTGAAAGAACATATCCAAGGAACACAATCTTAGATGAGAAGAAATGGCATTTCTCCAAATTGGCGTAGAGCTTCTCTTTCTCCAAGATGTACATGACCAACTCTAGATGCTTTACATGTTCTCTTTCACTTCTACTATATACAAGAATATCATCAAAATAAACTACTACACATTTGCCAATAAGAGGCTTCAAAACATGATTCATTAAACGCATAAAAGTAGATGGTGCATTTGTAAGGCCAAATGGCATTACAAGCCATTCATATAAGCCCTCCTTGGTCTTGAATGCCGTTTTCCACTCATCTCCTTCATGAATCCTTATTTGATGATATCCACTTCTCAAATCAACCTTAGAGAACACAACACTTCCATGTTGCTCATCAAGTAGATCCTCAAGGCGTGGGATTGGGAATCTATACTTGATTGTGATTTTGTTTATAGCTCGACAATCCATACACATTCTTTGTGACCCATCTTTCTTGGGCACAAGTAAGACCGGAACAGAACAAGGACTCATGCTTTCACGTACCAAGCCTTTGGATAAGAGCTCATCTACTTTCCTTTGTACTTCTTGAGCTTCCTTTGGATTCATTCGATAGGCCGGTTTGTTGGGGAGCATAGAACCCGGAACTAGATCAATTTTGTGCTCAATTTTTCTTCTTGGAGGTAATCCCGTGGGCATCTCTTTTGGGAATAAGTGTTTGAAACGTTCCAAAAGAGGGGGAAGACGTGCATGCTCAATAGTTGGGGTCGCTTCTTCTTCCTCCAACTTTGCTAGAATAAGATCTTTATGCTCTTGGAATTCATGATATTCGGCCTTCATGAATGTCACAATATTAGTCTCCTCCTATTGTGGTTGTTGTTGGGGACGTATGATCGATGATGGTGAGAGTGGAGCCAAAGTGATCTTCCTTTTGTTGAAAATAAACGTATATGTGTTCATTCTCCCATCATGCGTGACATGCATATCAAAAAGCCAAGGTCTCCCAAGCAAAATATGACAAGCATCCATTGGAATTACATCACACCAAATAGAATCTTTGTAGTTTTTACCAATGGAAAGACTTACAAGTACACGATGGACCACACGAATTCCCTTCCCATGACTTAGCCATTGAATTGTGTAAGGGGATGGGTGTGGACTAACCTCCAATTGTAGCTTATTCACCATGGTTGTAGAAGCGACATTAGTGCAACTTCCTCCATCAATGATTAGAGAACACACCTTGCCTTGAATGGTACACCTTGTGTGAAAGATGTTTTCCCTTTGTTCTAGCTCGTTTGGAACACAAGCAACACTTAAGGCCCTTCTTACTACTAGCATTTCACCTTCATCGGCCTCCTCTACTTCCTCTTCCTCATTCACGCCAACTCCTTCTTCTTCTTCATGTTCATTTTCTTGATACTCCGGTTCTACATACAAAGCACTTTGATATTCCACCAAAGATACTACCCTTTTGTTAGGACACTCCGAAGCATAATGTCCTAAGCCTTGACAACGAAAACACCTTCTTGGGGCTAGTGGTTTTGGGTCTTGGACGTGGGGTTTGGGGATGGATGGGAGTTGATTTTGTGGTGCTCTTGTGTTTGGTGTTTTGTGGGGAATGTAGATTTTTGTGGTGGAATGTAGGGGCGTGTGTTTTGTGGGGGTTTATATGGGGTTTGGTACTTGGTCATGTTTTCTTTTCCTCTTTCTTTTCTTTGCCTTTCTACTTTCAAGGCCAAAGAACTCAACTCATCCAAAGATTGGTAAGGATGTAATTCAACAATATTGCGAATCCAATCATTTAGACCATATAGAAAATGTACCAAAGTTTGAGGTTCATCCTCTTGGAGATCACAACGCCAAAGGATATGCTTGAACTCCTTTGTGTACTCCTCAACACTTTTGCTCCCTTGGACCAAACGTTGCAATTATAATAGTTATCTTGGAGATAACTTGGTGGTAGGAACTTTTCTTGCAACTTTTTCTTCATTTTGATCCACGCTTTGATCTTGTCCTTTCCTTGTATTTGCCTCTTCTTTTGCAAGTTAATCCACCAAATGGACGCATGTTTTCGCAACTTAAGGGCCACATATTTCACCTTCTTTTCGTCTTGGACCTCCTTAAGATCAAAGACACATTCAACGGTTTGCATCCAATCTAGAAAGTTTTCAGGATCAAGATTACCGTCAAATTCGGGGATCTCCACTTTGAAATCGAAACGTTCCTCCCTTGGGGGACGTCTTTGTGGCACTTCTTCATCACTTTCGTTAACCTCACTATCTCCACGGTTCACCCTATGTTGTAGATGCATGTATGGCTCTGATACTAATTTTGATGTATAATGGGATCAAAAGATCTCATTACACAAAAGAGTTTAGGATCTTTAAGAGCGAAGATGAAAATCTCCCTTCTCAAAGTTCTCAGGAATCGAAAATGGAATGGAAATGGATGGGAAAGATGGAAAGAACTATGAAAGATGATTACCAAATGAATGTAGATGATGAACGAATGAATGGATGGTTGAACGATTGAATAGAACGAATGATAATGGCGATTTGAAGCTTCTTTGAAGGATAAAGACACACCACCTTCAAGACTATTCAATTCCTTCCTTTCACCACCAAGGATGCCAACCTTGGATAGAAGAAGGGAATGAAACTCGAACTCCCTCAAGAGAACGAAAACTAGCAAGGCTAGAGAGAACACAACAACATCAAGTGTTTGATTGAATTTTGTATATTGAATGAATGATGATACAAGGCACCCAAGGGGTCTATTTATACTAAATAGAGGACCCCCTTGGCGTGTACAAATCAAGATTTGGGGTGCAACTAGCTTACATCATCTAATACAAGAATGACATCATAAAGAAACAAATGAACTAAACTAGATTACATTGATGATAACTTGTTCTATACTTAACCAAATCTAAAGATTCTTGAACCATTGGAAAGCTCTTGAAAAGTAGATCATTTCACTCTAGGACACCTTCCATGGTAGCTTTATGGTTCTTGAGTTAATGAGCAAATCGTCACTCCTCCATGGTTAAGACAAGTCGAATGTGAACCAAGTGTGATATTTTCAAGCTCCTTTTGAATGTAACTAAGTACTTGGCTCCCATGATGTAGGTTTGGGACCAAATCTACATCACGTTCCCAATCACATCAACACCACAACAAGAAGAAACATTATGAGTCATATGTTGACAAAATAAATCAAATTCAACCTCATGATCCCCAAACTTAAAGCTCATCTTCCCTTTTTTCACATCTATTACGCACCCAATAGTAGCAAGGAAAGGTCTTCCCAAAATAATTTGGGTACGGGTGTCCTCAGCCTTATCAAGTATCACAAAATCTATAGGCACATAATAGTCTCCTACCTTAAGAGGAAAGTCCTCTAAAATACCCATTGGGTACTTAATAGAATGATTAGCCATTTGAAGTGACATGGCGGTAGGTCTAAGCTCTCCTAAGTTAAGTCTCTTGTAAAGGGAATAAGGCATCAAGCTCACACTTGAGCCCACATCACATAAAGCACGGTCGATGTTCATGGTTCCTAGGCCACAAGAAATCGTGAAACTTCCAAGGTCTTTGAGCTTTAGAGTTAGCTTATTCAAGACAACAGAGCTACACTCCTCACTCAATGCAATTGAATCACAGTCATCTACATTTCTCTTCTTGGAGAGAATCTCCTTCAAGAATTTAGCATATAAAGGCATTTGGGACATAACATCAAGAAAAGGAACATTCACATTTAACTTTTTCAACATACCAAGGAATTTCCTAAATTGAACATCATATTTAGGCTTAGAAAGCCTAGAAGGGAATGGAATAGGGGGCACATAAACTCTAGGTGGTGAAGATGGTGGTGGTTGAGGGATTTTCAGCACTACCCTCATCGATGGTCTCTTTCTTATGGTCTTTCTCCTCCTCACTCTCTTTCTAAACATCCTTCTCACTTAAACTTCCCCTATGCTTAGCATTTGGCATCTCGGATCCCTTAAGTTGTGTTCCACTCCTTAAAACTATAGCATTGCAATGCTCTTTAGGGTTAGGCACGGGTGGTCCAGGAGGGGTGGTGGAAGTACCAGATTGAATAGCGATCTGGTTCTCAAGCATTTGGTTATGGTTGGATAAAAGGTCAACCTTAGTGGCTAGGGCCTTAATCACCTCATCTTGTCTTTGTTGATGCTCGAGTTGCTTTTGTTGGACCTAGAGCATGGTTGCCATCATAGCCTCTACGTAGGGCTTTGAGGGGTTTGGTAAGGTTGAGTAAGAGGTCTTTGTCCTTGTGGGTGACCCATTTGGTTCCGGTAAGAAGGATTAGAGGGGTGTCTTAAACCAGAGTTGTATGTATTGGAGTAAGGGTCAAAAGGAAGTCTCTGGGTAGGTTTCCAATATAATTGGCTTGGTCAGGTTGGCTACTACCTGCCCCATCAGGACAATGAAGAGTCGCATGCTCAAATGAATAACATGAAGCACATTGAGAGGGAGGGGAAACATTCACATGCATTCTTTCCATTTTTTCATTAATGGCATCAAGTTTTTGTAGATAATAGTAAAGCATCGACAGAATACTTACCTCCCGTTCTCGTGGAACGGGGTCTCGACCATTGATTCAACGCCATTTGATCGATCAGCTCGTACAACTCCTCCACCGTCCTGCTCATGATATGCCCTCCAGCAGCTGCAAGGATTATCGCTCTCAATTGACCGTCTACCCTATTGTAGAAGGCTTGGATAGGAACCCATGGCTCGAAACGATGCTAGGGACATTGGCCAAGCAATTCCTTGAATCTCTCCTATGCATCATACAGGTTCTCGTCCGGCTCCTAGGAGAAAGTAGAGATCTGGTTCCGGAGGCTAGTCAGCTTGCTTGGCGGAAAGTACTTGGAAAGAAATGCCCTTGCCAGCTGATCGAAGGTGCTAATCGAATTCGGTGGAAGGGAATCTAACCACTCCCATGCTCGGTCCTCCAGGGAGAAGAGAAACAATCGCAGCTTGATTGCATCCGGCGAGGCTCCATTGGCTTTGAAGGTATCACATATTTGGCGGAAAACGCGCAAATGTCAGTTAGGATCCTCGCTTGGGAGACTATGGAAGGGAGTAGCACGTACTAAGCTGATGAGAGAATTCTTCAGCTCAAAGTCGTTCGCCACTTCAGGTAGTTTGATGGCGGTAGGTGGGCTTGTGACATTCGGAGTCACATATTGGTCGAAAGTAATTGGAGGTTCTTCTTCTTCGGCCATCTCAAAATGCTGCGCGGGTGTCTCTTTACTAGCTTCTTCGAGTCTTTCCCTCTTCCTTCGGTTGAAAGTTCTCTCTATCTTTGGATCGAACTCGGACTCCGGATTCTGTTGCATATACCAAAAGATCCTAGAAAACAAAAACAAGAACACCAACGCAGTGAAACAAGAAAATAAAGAAAATCAAAGAAAAAGAAAGAAAAAAGAAAAACAGCTTAGTCAACCTAAGAGGGTTTATTTACCGACTACTAGGGAAAGAGTCCTCGGCAACGTCGCCAAAAACTTGACAGGGCCGCAAGCTGTAACGCCCCAGCCTAATTTGGCTAGGCACGTCACTGTCGTGGGGTCCTACTTGGACACCCACAAGGCTACTTAACTTCAAAACCACAACTATTCCCAATTATCGTAGAGCAGCGGAAGTCTTTTTCCATAACAAAACTCAAACTTAGGTCGTAGGAGTCAATCTAAAACATACAAATCCATACATTCAACAAAGTTTACACACAAAATACATCCATATTAAACTTAACAACATATTCGAAATCAAACATATAACTCCAAGCCTCCTTGATGTATGCAAGGTCCTAAGATCAGAGTATTGACCTCACAGTACACCACATTAACACAACTCGCACACAATCTGACCTCAAAACAGAGAATCAAATACAAATTCACCCAAAACAGTCCTCAACACAGAGAAACAACTATAACCTCCTCCAAAATAGAGTATGAACACCAATGAACAAATGGATGAAATGGATGATGAATAAATGATGATTGGATGAACAAACTTACAATCAAACAGTAACCGAGATAGTCTTGAGGCTCAAGCTGATACAGACCCACCACAGCTAGAACATCAAGGGCAATGGACTGGATGACCTCAATGGATACAGGCACACCACCATCGAGATTATCAAGCTCTACACCCACCACAAGGATTGCCAAATCCGTGCTACTGTAGTAGAATTAACCAAAATGAGAGTTTAATGTCACTCACAAACAAGAGGCTCAATCAAGGCACTCAAAATGCTATTAATTTCACTGATAGATGATGACCTCAAGCTGCCGATTACAAGCTATATAAAGCTAGGGTCATTGGATGATTAAGGGTTTCCCCTTGCTCAAGAAACTCACTAATTAAGCTTAAGCTACTTAACTAACTTAGCAAGCTAATTAAGCCTCATTACAAACTGGATAACATCAAAATAAAAGGAAATAAAATAACAAACGCGTTTTCATTATTACATAGCCGTTAGTTCACCTCACAAGCTGGAAAAGACCTCAACAGCTCGGAAATGAAGTCTTTATGGAGGACCTCAATGCAGGATCACCTCACGGAACTGGAATATTCTCAACAGTTCCAGAAGTGATGTTTTCATAGAGGACCTCAGAACTGGCAACATCTTCACTGAGCTGGAAAGTCCTCAACAGCTCTAAAGTGAAGTCTTCAAAGCACTGGTGAGGACCTCAATCCAAAGATATGGAATTGAGAAATAACCTCACTGGCTGGCTGCTGCTGTTGGTGATGATGCTGCTGTTGTTGGACGACCTCATGACTTGTTGGACCATCATAAAGCACTCTTGGATGTCAGTGGTTGATGATGGCCTCAATGCTGATGTTGGTGAGGTCGTTGCTACTCTTGATGATGGCTCTTGCTCACTTGGTGCTGAACTTTGGATGCTTGATGGAGGACCTCCATCATGATCTGGAAAGTAAGGCCTCAAATCTGCAACGTTGAATGTAGCACTGCCTCCATAGTCTCCAGAAAGGTCTAACTTGTAAGCATTGTCTCCAATCCTCTCTAGCACCTCAAAAGGTCCATCTGCTCTTGGGGTCAACTTTCCCTTCCTCTTGCTTGGAAATCTGTCCTTCCTTAGATGAATCCACACTAGATCTCCTGGATTGAAAACCATCTTCCTCCTATGTTTGTTTGCTGATGTAGAAACTTGTTCAGAATACTTGATGATCTTCTCCCTGACTTGTTGGTGAAGCCTCTTGATCTCCTCTGCATGTTTACTTGCTTCATAGCTAAACCTCACAGAATTTGTTAGTGGGGATAAATCCAATGGGGTTTTAGGATTTCTACCATAGACAACCTGGAATGGGGAAAGGCCAGTTGCCTTTGATGGTGCTCTATTGAAAGAAAATTCAGCATGAGACAAGAGGGTGTCCCATCCTGTTTTGTTTGTGGATATCAGTGACCTCAATAGTGTTCCGAGTGTCCTGTTTGTGACCTCTGTTTGCCCATCAGTTTGGGGGTGGCAAGCTGTGCTATACTTCAATTTGGTGCCCAACTTCCTCCAAAGAGTAACCCAAAAATGACTTAGGAACTTCACATCGCTATCTGAAACCATGCTCTTGGGAACTCCATGTAACCTCACTACCTCCTGGAAATACAATTCAGCTACCCTCACAACATCATAAGTAGTATGGCATGCAATAAAGTGAGCCATTTTGCTGAATCTGTTCACAACTACCATGATTGAATCTTTTCCCCTTTGAGTTCTTGGTAGACCAACAATGAAGTCTAGGCTGATGTCCTCCCAAGGACTGTTTGGTACTGGAAAAGGTGTATATAGCCCTTGAGGTAAGCTATGACTCTTTGCAATCTGACATGTAGCACACCTCCTGATCCAATGCTCAACATCTTTCCTCATTTTAGGCCAACAATAATGTTCCTTCAGCATAAGAAGGGTCTTCTCAATACCAAAATGTCCTGCCAAGCAACCTCCATGAACTTCAGAGATCAATAACTCTCTAAAACTGCTCCTTGGAATACATAACCTTGCTCCCTTGAAAAGAAATCCCTGGTCTATATGGTATAGACTTTGAGGATGTCCCTGACATTTCTGGTACAACTCTCCAAAATCTTCATCATTCTCATACAAAGCTTTCAACTGTTCAAAACCAAGCACTCTTGCATCCAAAATTTGCAACAATAAATACCTCCTGGATAATGCATCAGCTCCTTTGTTAAGCTTCCCAGATTTGTGATGGATCACAAAATGAAATTGTTGCATGAACTCCACCCAAGTAGCATGCCTAGTGTTGAGTTTATGCTGCCCCTGAATGAATTTGAGGGCCTCATGATCACTGTGCAGAATGAATTCAGCTCCAATCAGATAATGCCTCCAATGTTGCAAAGCTCTAATGATGGCATAAAACTCCTTATCATATGTACTGTACTTCCTCTTGGCCTCATAGAGTTTCTCACTGAAATAAGCTACTGGTTTTCCTTCTTGAGTCAACACTACTCCAATGCCCACACCTGAGGCATCACACTCCACTTCAAAGACTTTGGCCAAACAAGGTAATGCCAACACTGGTGCTGAGGTTAACTGCCTTTTGACCTCCTCAAAAGGTTTCTGTGCAGCTGGTGTCCAAGTAAAGCTCTTCCCCTTCACTAATTCTGTCATAGGAGCCAAAATAGTGCTAAAGTTCCTCACAAACCTCTTGTAAAAAGATGCTAACCCATGAAAACTTCTGATTTGCTGAATTGATGTAGGAACTGGCCACTCTCTGATGGCTTTAACCTTCTCTTCATCCACTTGAATACCCTCTGATGTCACAATATACCCAAGGAATATAACATGACTGGTGAAGAATTGACACTTCTTGAGGTTCCCATACAACTGCTCTCTACTCAAGATCTCCATAACACTCCTCAAGTGATTCACATGATCCTCCTCAGACTGGCTATAAATGAGTATATCATCAAAATACACAACAACACACTTCCCAATCAAAGGTTTCAAAACTTGGTTCATAAGCCTCATAAATGTTGAAGGTGCATTTGTCAAACTAAAAGGCATGACTAACCACTCATACAAACCTCCCTTAGTCTTAAAGGCTGTCTTCCACTCATCTCCCTCATAAATTCTGATCTGGTAATATCCACTTCTCAAATCGATCTTTGAAAACACAGTTGAGCCATGGAGCTCATCAAGCATATCCTCAAGTCTTGGGATAGGATATCTATACTTGATAGTAATTTTGTTGATGGCTCTACAATAAATACACATCCTCTGACTTCCATCTTTCTTTGGGACCAACAAAGCTGGCACTGCACAAGGGCTCAAGCTCTCTTTGATCATCCCTTTCTCCAACAACTCATCAACTTGCCTCTGGATTTCATTGGTTTCAGCTGGGGTCATTCTATAGGCTGGTTTGTTTGGTAAGATAGATCCTAGGATGAGGTCAATTTTATGCTGGATGTCTCTTTTGGGGGGTAAACCTGGTGGCATTTCTTCTGGAAAAACATGTAAGTACTGGTTTAGGATGGGTTGGAATAAAGGATGGCTATTTTGTGGGGCTGGTTCATTTTGTGAGGCTGGTTCTTCATCAAGATCAAGCAAAAGTAACTCCTTCTGTTCACAGAACTCATGATATTCAGCAGGTAAAATCACATCAAGGGATGGTTCAACAATCAGGTTCTTGGTTCTTTTTGTGAGCTGGGATGGTTTAAGTGGGGTGAGGACAATTTTCTTGTGGTTTAGGTTAAGGGAATAAGTATTGGCTCTTCCATCATGGTTAACACTTCTATCAAACAACCAAGGTCTTCCCAACAATAAATGACATGCATCCATAGGTATAACATCACACCACACTTCATCTTTATAAACAGAACCAATTGAAAAATTCACAAGGCATCTAGATGAGATTTTGATACCTCTGCTTTGACTTAACCACTGGATGGTGTAAGGTGCTGGATGAGGACAGGTTTGCAAGTTCAGCTTCTGCACCATAGTCTGTGAGGCTGCATTGGTACAGCTGCCTCCATCAATAATCAATGAACATATCTTCCCATGAACAGTGCATCGAGTGTGAAAAATGTTCTCCCTCTGCTCAGCTTCCTCATCAACTGCTGTACTGCTAAGGACCTTCCTGATTACCAACATTTCACCTTCGTCAGGTCTGGCCTCAACTTCCTCTTCATCATATACCGGATCTCCTTCAGGTTCATCAAACTGTTCCTCCTCAACAACTGACTCAGGTTCAACAAACAATGTTGCTTGATATTCTACTAAGGTCACTGCTCTTTTGTTTGGATATTCTGAGGCTAGATGTCCAAGACCTTGACATCTAAAGCACCTCCTCTCAGGGAATGGTCGATTGGTAGGGACTGGGGTTCTTTGTGGGGTGTTTTGGGATTGTGTTTGAGGTGGTTTAGGGGCTGGATATCTGGTTTGTGGTTGTGGGGATGGATAGGTTCTTTGAGGTGGGTTATGAGATTTATGGTAATGGTCTGATTTGGTTTGAGGATAGATTTTGGCTGGATACTTGCTCCCATACTCCTTCCTTTGGGTCTTCTTCTACTGTTCCACCTTATGAGCCAAAGAACTCAGCTCATCAAGTGAATTATACACCTGAAGCTCAACCACATTTCTGATGCTTTCATTTAACCCTACAAGATACCTCACATATGTCTGCACCTCATTTTCCTTCATGTTACACTTCCACAGTAGATGCTCAAACTCCTTGGTATACTCCTCAACAGATTTGCTACCCTGGACCAAGTGTTGAAGTTTGAAATAATTCTCCTTCATGTAACTTTCAGGTAAGAACTTCTCCTTGAGCTTCTGCCTCATTTCAACCCATGTACTGACTTTAGGCTCATTGATCTCTTCTCTCCTTCTTTGCAAGTTGTTCCACCATGTAGATGCATATTTCCTCAGTTTCAATGCAACCAACTTCACCTTGTTCTCTTCAGACAACTCCCTCAAATCAAACACTCTCTCCACTGTTTGCAACCAATCCAAAAATACATCAGGATCCAACTCTCCTCCATATTCTGGAATGTCTATTTTGAAATCCAATTTCTCAACTCTTCTATTTTCCCTCCTTTCTTCCCTCTCACTCCTACTCCTGGATTCACTAACACTACTCCTAGGTGACCTCCTTTCATACCTCCTTCTTCTGTGATACCTAGGTCTTCCTCCTCCCCCCTCCAGATCCACTAAAAAGGTTCTCCTCTTCTTCTTCTTCAGACTCCACATCAGATTCTCCATTGATTCCTCTCCTGTGCAACCTCATGTAATATTGTAACTGTTCTCCCATAATTTTCATTCTCCCTTCCATTTCCTCCTTCTCCCTCAAGGCTTGTTCTGCTACTTCCTGAGGTGTTTTACTACAACCTGACATTATAAAATGCACAAATAACTCAAACAGAACTTCCTCCAAGATGTTACTCAGCTCTGATACCAATTATGATGTATGCAAGGTCCTAAGATCAGAGTATTGACCTCACAGTACACCACATTAACACAACTCGCACACAATCTGACCTCAAAACAGAGAATCAAATACAAATTCACCCAAAACAGTCCTCAACACAGAGAAACAACTATAACCTCCTCCAAAATAGAGTATGAACACCAATGAACAAATGGATGAAATGGATGATGAATAAATGATGATTGGATGAACAAACTTACAATCAAACAGTAACCGAGATAGTCTTGAGGCTCAAGCTGATACAGACCCACCACAGCTAGAACATCAAGGGCAATGGACTGGATGACCTCAATGGATACAGGCACACCACCATCGAGATTATCAAGCTCTACACCCACCACAAGGATTGCCAAATCCGTGCTACTGTAGTAGAATTAACCAAAATGAGAGTTTAATGTCACTCACAAACAAGAGGCTCAATCAAGGCACTCAAAATGCTATTAATTTCACTGATAGATGATGACCTCAAGCTGCCGATTACAAGCTATATAAAGCTAGGGTTGGGCTGGATGATTAAGGGTTTCCCCTTGCTCAAGAAACTCACTAATTAAGCTTAAGCTACTTAACTAACTTAGCAAGCTAATTAAGCCTCATTACAAACTGGATAACATCAAAATAAAAGGAAATAAAATAACAAACGCGTTTTCATTATTACATAGCCGTTAGTTCACCTCACAAGCTGGAAAAGACCTCAACACTGGAAATGAAGTCTTTATAGAGGACCTCAATGCGGATCACCTCACTGAATCGGAATATTCTCAGGGTTCGTATGATGTTTTCATAGAGGACCTCGTAATCGCAACATCTTCACCGATTGGAAAGTCCTCAACGACTCTAAAGTGAAGTCTTCAAAGCCAGTGAGGACCTCAATCCAAAGATATGGAATTGAGAAATAACCTCACTGGCTGGCTGCTGCTGTTGGTGATGATGCTGCTGTTGTTGGACGACCTCATGACTTGTTGGACCATCATAAAGCACTCTTGGATGTCAGTGTTTGATGTGGTTGATGATGGCCTCAATGCTGATGTTGGTGAGGTCGTTGCTACTCCTGATGCTGCCTCTTGCTCACTTGGTGCTGAACTTTGGATACTTGATGGAGGACCTCCATCACTCCTTCCTAGCCATAAACTCTAAAAGACTTCAAGAGCTAATCATTAAGGTTCTTCCTGCCTTTCCGCTTTCAAAACCTGAAAAGAGGTGAGGTCATGAGCTCCACGAGCCTAGCGAATAATCCTTATCTCCCCCGTTGTTACACTTTGCACATTAACAGGTTAGCACATAAGCACATTATCATATACATATCATTATTTTCTAAAATGAAACAAACATAAGGAAGTGACAAAGGGATCTATATCAAAGAGTCACCATAAGCTCACATAACTCATACATACATATCACATAATTTACATAAACTATCAAATTCTTATCAAAGTCACATCGTATTTCAAAATAGAAATCACACATAATCACAATCTTCCAATATCGGAAGAGCTTAACACAAATCACAACATAACATAGTTTTAGGGGAACTCAACATAAACTCACTCAATGGACTAACACCTATATACCACAAGGGTGACAAATACATCTTGGTGAACCAGGGACCCATCGTTCTAGAGCGCATATATCCTCAATTCACAAACTATGTGGTCACATTCACATCCTAGCGGACCAGGAAAAGGCACAAAAGGGTACCAACTAGGGACTCACATAGCTCCAAAACAAACAGGCCGAAAATCACATCCTGGTGGACCGGGCAGTGCCCACTCAAGGTACCTCCCAGGCGACCTGACATAAAGATACCACTACTATGGCCATAGTCCTAGAACGACACATAAGCAATAGCCCAAAGCAAGACACAAATCTCATTCCCCAAAACTTGTTTAATCACACCAAATAAGCATATATATTCAAAACTCCATACCTCTTAAAGCAAACATCCTAAATTCTTGAAATCTTAAACTTGCATAGTATATACCATATAGAATTTACAATAAAATTTAGAGACATGAAAGCTAAATATATAATTCACAAAAAATCACACAATTTCATCCAATTTGAATTGAAAAACAGCGCAGTTTCACTCTAAAAATTATATCTCGCAATACAACTCCAAAATTCATGAAACTTTACCACAAGTTGTATAATAGTATCTTGAACCTACAGCAAATATTTCGTTCAATTTGGATAAGCCAATAATTCACAAAAAAACAAACCGTAACCCAGTCCCTGTGCATACAAATTTTTCTACTAATTTTCATCCATAAATTTTGTTCTCCAAACCCTAAAATTCAAGAAACAACTACAATCCAATACATGCAAACTCAAATTCTCAACCAAAACATCAAATTCCATCAAATTCATATACTTTAACAATCCAACACATGCAAATCAAATGTTGGTTTCTAACAACTCCAATTAGGGTTTTCTAATCTTTTAAACCCTAAAAACAACTCAAATTCATGCAATTGAATTCTAAATTCGAGTATAAATCATAATCAAAATCTTTCCCTATCAATTTTAATCAAGAAAAGAGAAGAATTACTCACCAAAATAAGTAGAACAACACAATTCGTAGGTCTATGATTCTGGGCTATAACTCGAGTTAGAGAGATCAAAACGACAATCACACAGTTGTATATGAAGAGGAACGTGTCAGGAACAACATACTAAAATTTGGAGCAGATCGGAGGTTGTTTGGTTGTCGATCGGAACCAAAAACCGGACTGCCAGCAGCTCTCCCCTTCTTGCTCTCCCTTTCTCTTTCTCTCTCTGAAATGGGTGTGTTGTGTGTGTGTCTAACGTGTAACCTCAAGACCCCCTCCCCTAATTTCTTCTTATCTTTTTTTCTTTTCTCCTTTACCTATTCTTTTTCCTTTTTCCTTTTTCCTTTTTCCTTTACCTTTTTCCTATTCCTTTTCCCCATCATACTAAACTAATACCAATACTAAAAAATCTGGGATGTTACATTCTTCTCCCCTTAAAACAAGTTTCGTCCTCGAAACTTGACATAGCATACTACACAACATTCAAGTCAAAACAAAACACATAGAAGGCGAATCACATTACTCCACATTTATCACATAAGCAGTCATAAACATATTAAACAAACACATTGACAATCACATGCGCATGTAAGTCCTAAAGGCCAAGGTCGCAGGACTATTGTTCTGATACCACTTCTGTAACTCCCCAGCCTAATGTGGCTAGGCATGTCACTACCGTGGGGTCATACTTGGACACCCACAAGGCTACTTAACTTCAAAACCACAACTATTCCCAATTATCGTAGAGCAGCGGAAGTCTTTTTCCATAACAAAACTCAAACTTAGGTCGTAGGAGTCAATCTAAAACATACAAATCCATACATTCAACAAAGTTTACACACAAAATACATCCATATTAAACTTAACAACATATTCGAAATCAAACATATAACTCCAAGCCTCCTTCCTAGCCATAAACTCCAAAAGACTTCAAGAGCTAATCATTAAGGTTCTTCCTTCCTTTCCGCTTTCAAAACCTGAAAAGAGGTGAGGTCATAAGCTCCACGAGCCTCGCAAATAATCCTTATCTCCCCCGTTGTTACACTTTGCACATTAACAGGTTAGCACATAAGCATATAAACACATTATCATATACATATCATTATTTTCTAAACTGAAACAAACATAAGGAAGTGACAAAGGGATCTATATCAAAGAGTCACCATAAGCTCACATAACTCATACATACATATCACATAATTTACATAAACTATCAAATTCTTATCAAAGTCACATCGTATTTAAAAATCGAAGTCATACATAATCACAATCTTCCAATATCGGAAGAGCTTAACACAAATCACAACATAACATAGTTTTAGGGGAACTCAACTTATAACTCACTCAACGGACTAACACCTATATACCACAAGGGTGACAAACACATCTTGGTGAACCAGGGACCCATCGTTCTAGAGCGCAGATATCCTCAATTCACAAACTATGTAGTCACATTCACATCCTAGCGGACCAGGCAAAGCCACAAAAGGGTACCAACTAGGGACTCACATAGCTCCAAAACAAACAGGCCGAAAATCACATCCTGGTGGACCGGGCAATGCCCACTCAAGGTACCTCCCAGGCGACCTGACATAAAGACACCACTATTATGGCCATAGTCCTAGAACGACACATAAGCAATAGCCCAAAGCAAGACACAAATCTCATTCCCCAAAACTTAGTTTAATCACACCAAATAAGCATATATATTCAAAACTCCATACCTCTTAAAGCAAACATCCTAAATTCTTGAAATCTTAAACATGCATAGTATATACCATATAGAATTTACAATAAAATTTAGAGACATGAAAGCTAAATACATAATTCACAAAAAATCACACAACTTCATCCAATTTGAATTGAAAAACAGGGCAGTTCCATTCTAAAAATTATATCTCGCAGAATATAACTCCAAAATTCATGAAACTTTACCACAAGCTGTGTAATAGTATCTTGAACCTACAGTAAATATTTCGTTCAATTTGGATAAGCCAATAATTCACAAAAAAAGAAACCGTAACCCAGTCCCTGTGCATACAAATTTTTCTACTAATTTTCATCCATAAATTTTGTTCTCCAAACCCTAAAATTCAAGAAACAACTACAATCCAATACATGCAAACTCAAATTCTCAACCAAAACATCAAATTCCATCAAATTCATATACTTTAACAATCCAACACATGCAAATTAAATGTTGGTTTCTAACAACTCCAATTAGGGTTTTCTAATCTTTGAAACCCTAAAAACAACTCAAATTCATGCAATTCAATTCTAAATTCGAGTATAAATCATACTTAAAATCTTTTCCTATCAATTTTAATCAAGAAAAGAGAAGAATTACTCACCAAAATAAGTAGAACAACACAATTCGTAGGTCTCTGATTCTGGGCTATAACTCGAGTTAGAGAGATCAAAACGACAATCACATGGTTGTATGTGAAGAGGAACGTGTCAGGAACAACATACTAAAATTTGGAGCAGATCGGAGGTCGTTTGGTTGTCGATCGGAACCAAAAACCGGACTGCCAGCAGCTCCCCCCTTCTTTCTCTCCCTTTCTCTTTCTCTCTCTGAAATGGGTGTGTTGTGTGTGTGTCTAATGTGTCTAATGTGCCAAATGGAGCCCATCCAAGCCCAAACCCATTAGCACTTCAAGCCCAAACCCAACAACACACTTGACTCTCGCGCGTTGTCAAACATTTTTCGTTCACTTCCCTCTTTTATTGTATAGAGATAGAGAATAGGAAAGGCTACCCATGTACGACATGAGTTAATAATTACAGTTTTACCATATGTATTTGGTGTAATAATGCCCATAAAATATAATTTATTAAGCATATTTTAATTTACCTTGGATTTTATAAATATGAAAAATTATAAATAACAATACAAATATTTATCATTTTATATGTAATACTATATTTATTTTTCAAAAACAGTGTACACTAATTTATTTTGCATACTCATAAAAATTATGACGCTTTAAAAATTGACCCATGTTAAAACTTTTAGCATTTTCTATTGTCAAATAATTTCCAACCTGTATTTATCCGAATCCGAAATATATCTGACCTTTATTAACCCGAACCCAAAATACTATTGACCCATACTTGAACCTGAAATACACCCAACTCATGTTTGTCCGAGCCCAAAATATACCAGACCAGTATTTACCTTCTCTAGATATACACTCGACACGTATTCAATCCGCTTCCCGAATTGATTGGTTTGGACATAAAATTTTATTTGATGTTGGACTTCTTAGTTATTGTAGTTATGACGGGAAAACAAAAACCATCATTCTTTTTCCCAACATCATTCTAAAAAATAAATAAAAAAGTGAACACAAGCTACAAGGCAAGCTCGTAAAGTTACAACGTTAGCTGTTTATTATTATATCTGAAGGCAAAATAGTAAGTTTTTGTGTGAACACAAGCTACAAGGCAATGTGATGAAGCTACCAAGTAGGCTACTTATTATTATATTCGATGACAAAAAGTAAATTCGAGCATGAATACAAGTTATAAGATAAGCTGCTAAACAAACAACTCCTTCAAACAATTTTTTGTCCCTCCGAATAAATAAGTCTCTTTATATTATATCAGTAGAACCAGCTCATGCAAGGCATGAACAATTTTTATTTTACCTTTGTCCCTATATGTTTTTCAATTTGACTAAGTTTTAATTGTTGATTACTCACAAATTAAAATGAATTACAATATTAAATTAACGTCATTAGAAAGATACATTAATAAAATGTACAATGGTTGTTAATTTTATATTGTAACTCATTATAATTTGTTAGTAATTAATAGTCAAAATATAGTCAAATTAACAAACATTTTGCGACGGAGGTAATTTATCTAGTAAATTTACGGAGACATTATTTATATAGTTAGTGAAATATATATATATATATATATATATATATATATATATATATATATATATATATTCTCATAGACAATTCATTCATTGTCGAATTACTCATGGTAATACTTCTTTTCTGGTTACTTTTGTCTATGGTGATAGTGATATGTCCTCAAGATTGCAACTATGGTCTTCTCTGTCCAATATTGCTTCTTCTGTCTGTGAACCGTGGTTACTTGCTGGTGATTTCAATCATCTACTGTATATTGATGATAGAATTGGTGGGAATGTTATGACAGCTGAGGATGTTCAAGATTTTCAGGATTTTTTGAATGGTAATCAATTGAATGTGGTTAAGTCCACTGGTCATTGGTTTACTTGGCATAATAGTAGAATCTTTTCTTGCATTGACAGAGTTCTGATTAACTCTGAAGGTCTCACTATCTTCTCTGACATCTTTTATCATGTAATGGATGAAGGTTGCTCTGATCATTGTCCTTTACACATTATGCTTTGTAAGTTTCCTAGGAAGATTTGCAAGATATTTTTATTTTGTGATATGTGGGCTGATGATAAAGATTTTATAAAGATTGTCTCTGAGAATTGGTCTACTGATGTCAAGGGCCATCCTATGTTCTCTCTTGTCTTTAAACTGAAACGACTGAAATCTCCATTGAAGAAACTGCATAAATCGAAGTATGGTGATATTTTTGCAAAAACTCAAAATGAGTATGTTGCCTTGACTACCATTCAAAAGGATTTGCACTTGAATCCTACTACTGAATTATTTGCTACTGAATCAGAAACTAAGAAGGCATACTTGACCTCTCTGTCTAATGCTGCTAAACTGTTGAAGCAAAAAACCAAGTTTGATTGTTGCATCATGGTGATCAGAACTTTGCTTTCTTCTATTTTGTTTTGAAGGCCAAATCTTATCAAAATAAGGTGGTAAGCATTAAAGATGGTAATGGTTCTGTTTTACTTGAACCTGATGATATTGGAAATTATTTGGCATCTCATTTTGATAGTTTTTTTGCTGAAAAGAAGTGTATTAGCAGAGTCAAGTGGAGTACTATCCAGCATGGTAATATGGTCACTGCAGAACATCAATCGATTTTATGTGCTCCTATTACTGCAAAGGAAATTAGAGATGTATTTTTTGCAATGAATGGGAAGAGAAGTCCAAGTCCTGATGGGTTCAATGCTACTTTTTTCAAGAATCTTGGTCTATTATTGGCCATGATGTCTATAAAGCTATTCTGGATTTCTTCTCTACTGGGAAGCTATTGAAGGAGGTTAATACTACTTTGCTTGCTCTCATTCATAAGGTTAATAATCCAAAAGTGGTAGGGGATTTGAGGCCTATTTCATGTTGCAATGTTCTATATAAGGCTATTACTAAAATCCTTTGCAATAGATTGAAGTTGGTTCTTCCAGATATAGTGGATATCTCTCAATCCGCTTTTGTTCATGAAAGATCTATTTTGCACAACATTCTAATAGCGGAGGACATTGTAAAGTTGTATAATCGAAAAGGAGTAAAGCCCAACTGTTTAATCAAAATTGATATCCAGAAAGCCTATGACACTGTGGACTGGAAGTTTCTTGAACAACTTCTATTGGCTCTGAATTTTCCTTTGCAGTTTATCAAATGAACTATGGCTTGTATTTCTTCTGCCACTTTCTCTGTTTGTGTGAATGGAAGCTCCTATGGTTTCTTTCAAAGTGGTAGGGGTTTGAGACAAGGCGACCCTATCTCCCCCTTACTTTTCGTGCTGATTATGGACTACTTGGGAAGAGCTATAAAGGAGGTTACTTCTAGTGATCTTTTCAAATTCTACCAACACTGTAAGTCTTCCAAGCTGGCCGCTTATGTTTTGCTGATGATCTTCTTGCATTCTGCAATGGTGATCCTCATAGTGTGCAACTTCTTGTTTCTGCCTTATCACATTTCTCTGATTGTACTGGCCTGTTTCCTAATAAGGCTAAATCTAGTATCATTTTTGCTGGTGTTGATGACAACACAAAGGCTGAAATTTTGGGGATTACTGGTTTTATTGAAGAGAATCTCCCTATTAGATATCTTGGTGTTCCTGTTAAACCTACTAGGTTGAATAGGAATGACTGTGCAATACTTTTGGAGAAAATGACTAAGAGGATTCAAGGTTGGTGATGTATTACCGGATCAGGAAAGAACCTTAATCCAATAATACATGAAATCACGTGTAACCAAACAACAGAAAGGGAGGGTGGTTCACGAGATTAGGGAAAGAGAAGGGGAAGATTCTCGTGAAATAGGGTTCTTTGTGGATGGATATTTTTTCGTGAGGGCTTTTGTGGTTTCAAGATTCAAGAAAGTTTGAATCTTGAACGGGGAAGAGAGAAAAAATGATTGAATCTTGGATGGGAGTATGGAGGGGTTGACGTGATTAGGAGGGGAGAGAGAGAGGATTTGACGTGAGGTTGAGAGGGAGGAGAGAGGAATATAGTTTGTTGGATGAGAGAGAGAGTTTGTTGGAGGAGAGATAGAGTTTGTTGGAGGAGAGAGAAGGTTGTTATGGAGAGAGATGAAGAGAGGGGTGGCGTTTGAGAGAGGGAGAAGGGTGGCGAATTGTGGAGGTAAAGGAGGTGCAGGTGGCGTTGGGATGAGGGGGGGTAGGATAGAGGGTTGAATGTGACTTAACTGTATTGACAGAAAGCTCACAATGTAATTACCTTAACTATATTGATAGAAAGGTAAGAACAGATAGAACTAGATTTCTATCTTGAATCCACAAGATAGACAACCTAGGGCTAACTTGATCTAGACCGCAACCTAGGATCAAGCTCTTCCTAACCACTTGGGTGCCATACCAAGATACAATAGAAGAAAGGGGAGAGGGTTTATCCAAACACTCTAGGGGGTAAGCTCAAAGCTTGATTCATATTTCTCAACTGATGTGTTCAATGGATTACAAGCCTAGGCTATTTATACTAGGGGAGTCCTTAAGGGACTTGTATTCTTATTTGGCGTGAGAGCCAAGTTATACTAGCCTAGGAGTCTCTTACTTGGCGTGCAAGCCAAGGAGAACTCGTCCATCTACTCTTACTCTCCCTTGGATTAGGAATCCTTATCCTAGGGGGAGTTGGTTGTAACAAACCTTATCCTAATTGGTTTTGGCTTTCCTAATCCAAATTGGATTAGTTACAAAGTATCCAAATCCTTCTAGGATTTCTCACAAGTGACGCCTCTCTAACTAAGCCACACAAAATAGTAAACCTAGGATGATCAAGTTTATATTTCACTTGTCATCTTACATTATTCTAAAATAAATAAAACACACCAAAACTATTAAAAGTTATAATTAAATAAATTACATCCAAAAATCAAGATAATAAAATTCAGTTTGAGTTCTTGACTTGGACTTGTGGTATTTTGGGCTTGGCGAGATGTTTGGCCCAACTTTAGGATGTTTGGACATCCTCTTGAAATAGGCTGCACACTACATGAGTAGGCCTTTGGACTTCCACGTTGTACCCTTCTTCTATGGCGCGTTCCACTTCTTTGTAAATGATTTGGATTTCTTGATTGGAAGTGGACTGATTTCCATCATTCCCCCCTTGTTGAGAAGAGTTTGTCCTCAAACTAGGGAGGTCTTCGTTTTCATCATAGTAGGGTTTCAAATCAGCAACGTTGAAAGTAGCACTTCCTTCATTCAGTGCTAGCTTGTATGCATTATCTCTAACTCTTTCCAAAACTTCAAAAGGACCATCAGCTCTAGGAACTAACTTTCCTTTCCTCTTGGAGGGGAACCTCTCTTTCTTCAAGTGAACCCATACTAGATCTCCTGGTTGAAAAATAACCCTTTTTCTTTTCTTGTTAGCTAAGTCTGAAATAGATTGAGTATACTTAGCTATTTTCTCTTTGACTTCCTCATGGAGCTTCTGAATCTCTTGGGCTCGTTTTGGGCTTCATGGCTGAACCTTATGGAGCTGTTGATTGGCGTGAGGTCGGTAGGTGTGATTGGGTTCCTTCAATAAACGACTTGGAAGGGTGAACGACCCGTTGCCTTGCTTGGAGCCCTGTTGAATGCAAATTCAGCATGTGGGAGAAGAGTATCCCACCCTTTCTTGTTCTTGTTCACCAAGGACCTCAATAGTGAGCAGTGCGGTTGGTGACCTCAGACTGACCGCCACCATGGGTGACAAAGCAAAGCTAAATTTGAGCTTGGTTCCCATCTTCTTCCAAAGAGTAACCCAAAAGTGGCTAAGGAACTTTGCATCTCGATCCGAAACCATAGTTCTAGGTATTCCATGGAGCCGAACGATTTCTTGGAATATAAATCTTGCACTCTAACTGCATCATAGGTGGTGTGGCATGGGATAAAGTGAGCCATCTTTGAAAATCGATCAACAACCACCATGATTGAATCCTTCCCACGTTGAGTCCTAGGAAGTCCCACAATGAAATCGAGACTAATATCTTCCCAAGGACCTTTAGGGATGGGCAAGGGCGTGTATAACCCTTGGGGAAGCACGTGACTCTTCGATAAGTTGCAAGTAGAACACCTTTTAACCATATGCTCGACGTCCTTGACCATGTGTGGCCAAAAATAGTGTTCTTTCAGCATCAGATAAGTCTTCTCAATACCAAAGTGTCATGCTATACTTCCTCCATGAACTTCTAAGATAAGAAGCTCTCTAAGACTGCTTCTAGGAATACACAGCTGGTTCCCATGAAATAAGAAGCCATGCTCCACGTGATACTGTTCGTTGGGGTGCTTCTTGCAGTCTCCATAGATCTCCTTGAAATCTACATCTTCCTCATAGAGATCTTTGATGTGTTCAAGCCCTATCACACGTGAATCAAGGACTTGAAGGAGCAAATAACGTCTAGAAAGTGCATCTGCTCCTTTATTCAGATGGCTGGCTTTGTGCTGAATGACGAAGTGATAAGCTTGCATAAATTCAACCCACTTAGCATGTCGCGGGTTTAACTTATGTTGGCCCTGAATATACTTCAATGCCTCATGGTCGCTATGCAGAATAAACTCGTGGCCAATAAGATAATGTCGCCAATGTTTTAGGGCACGAATAATAGCATAGAACTCCTTATCGTACGTGTTGAACTTCTTCCGGGCATCACTGAGCTTTTCACTATAGTAGGCCAAGGGGCGGCCCTCCTGTGATAATACTGCTCCAATTCTAACTCCAGAAGCATCGCACTCCACTTCAAACTTTTTGTCAAAGCTTGGTAGGGCAAGAACAGGGGCGGTGCAGAGTTCAATTTTAATAAAATCGAACGCCTGTTGTGCTGATGTCGTCCAGCTGAACTCCTTGCTCTTCAGTAATTCGGTCATGGGCGCCATAATTGAACTGAAGTTCTTCACAAACCTTCTGTAGAAAGAAGCTAGGCCGTGAAAACTCCTGATGTCGTGGATACTAGTTGGTGTAGGCCACTCTTTGATTGCTTTGATTTTCTCTTCATCAACCTGTATCCCATCAGCCGAGAGTACATAGCCAAGAAAGACTAATTTGTTGGTGAAGAAGTGGCACTTGGCGAGATTCCCATAGAGCTTTTCGTGAGCTAGTAGATCAAGTACTGAAGTGAGGTGTTGAAAGACTAATTTGTTAGTTTTGAATGCAGTTTTCCACTCGTCTCCTGCTTGAATTCGAATTTGATAGTACCCGCTTCTGAGATCAATTTTCGAAAATACTTAGGCACCATATAGCTCGTCGAGTAGATCTTCAAGTCTAGGAATAGGGAACCTGTATTTGATAGTGATCTTGTTGATGGCTTCCATCCTTCTTTGGGACCAATAATGCTGGCACGGCGCACGGACTGAGACTTTCCCGTATCATACCCTTTGCTAGAAGATCGTCAACTTGCCTTTGGATCTCCTGTGTGTCGCTAGGGTTCATTCTGTATGCAGGTTTGTTAGGTAAGACTGATCCCGGGATTAGATCAATCTTATGCTGAATGTCTCGTTCAGGTGGTAAACCTGGAGGCATCTCTACAGGGAACACATGAGTGTATTGTTCCAGAAGAGAAGGGACAAGGGGATGGACGTCTGCTTCGTGAGTTGGGACGTCAGTTGGGGAAATTTTGTGGCTGGAATCTGTGTTTAGGTCTAAGAGAATGATCTCTTTATGTTCACTGAACTCATGATGTTCAGCAGACATAGCAGGGATTGGGTTTGGATCAATCTCTTTGGGTTGGGACGGAAGGGTTATTTTAAGTGGAGCTAGGGTGATTTTTTTGTGGTTGAACCTGAAGGTGTAGGTGTTGGCTCTTCCATCATGCATCACACTCCTGTCAAATAACCATGGTCTTCCCAGCAAAATATGACAAGCATCCATAGGCAAAACATCACACCAAATTGAATCTTGATAATTCTTGCCAATGGAAAAGCTTACCAAACATCGTTGAGTAACATGCAATCCTTCACCCTGATGAAGCCATTGAATGGTGTAGGGTTTGGGATGTGGACTAGTTTCCAGCTGAAGTTTGTCCACCATAGTTGTTGAAGCTACATTGGTGCAGCTTCCTCCATCAACGATTAAAGAGCAGACCTTCGCTTTGATGGTGCAGCGAGACTGAAAGATAGTCTCTCGTTGTTGTTACTCTTCAAGAACAATAGAATTGCTGAGTATCCTCCTCATGAAAAGTAAATCATGAGCCATGGCAGGGTTGGAACGTCCAGAGTGACGTTGAGTAAGGAGGGATAATGTGTTTAGGCTGTTTGTGGAGTTAGGGTTGTAGGTTGGTACTGAAGGTTTGAAGGTTATGTGTTTGGGCTTGCAGGTTTAAGCTTTGGACTTGCAGGTCAGGATTCTAGACTTGCAGGTTAAGCTTTAGACTTGCAGGTTAGGCTATTGGAATCAAAGGTTACGTGTTTGGTTTACACTCAACCTAGAGCTCTGACACCACTTTTGATGTATTACCGGATCAGGAAAGAACCTTAATCCAATAATACATGAAATCACGTGTAACCAAACAACAGAAAGGGAGGGTGGTTCACGAGATTAGGGAAAGAGAAGGGGAAGATTCTCGTGAAATAGGGTTCTTTGTGGATGGATATTTTGCCGTGAAGGCTTTTGTGGTTTCAAGATTCAAGAAAGTTTGAATCTTGAACGGGGAAGAGAGAAAAGATGATTGAATCTTGGATGGGAGTATGGAAGGGTTGACGTGATTAGGAGGGGAGAGAGAGAGGATTTGACGTGAGGTTGAGAGGGAGGAGAGAGGAATGTAGTTTGTTGGATGAGAGAGAGAGTTTGTTGGAGGAGAGAGAGAGTTTGTTGGAGGAGAGAGAAGGTTGTTATGGAGAGAGATGAAGAGAGGGGTGGCGTTTGAGAGAGGGAGAAGGGTGGCGAATTGTGGAGGTAAAGGAGGTGGAGGTGGCGTTG